>OY986049.1:16702355-16955506 GCA_963920205.1 Stenodema calcarata | reverse complement strand
TTGATAGATGAAGAACTGCTGGAACTAGAGCAGGCTCCAAACTGCCAAAGGTTGAAGTTAATTTCTCATTGTCATGGCGATTTGGTATCTCATTGTTGTGGCCTCTTCAAATGCCACGACAATGAGGAAAGACTATGCCAATGAGAAAACTTCTTAGCATTTGAAGTAACTCAGTATTAAAATTCTTTCTGCACTTTCCCTACTCAATTTTATCTGGTAGAAGTGGATATAGAGAAAGATAAAGGGGAAAGAAATTTCGCAATTGATTCCAAAGCTTCCCACGTTTACGGCCCAACGTTCTGTGAATACCCTACTGCTGCATTGAGTTTGAAAAGGAAACTTGAAGTGATACTGTCTCTATCACTACAGAAAAAATGTGTCGGACAAAAATGACATATGCAGAACGGCTGAAGGAGAAAAGAGAAGAGAAAGGAAGAGAAGTGCGCCAGAACTGAGAGCAGAGGACCAGACGAAGAGAAAAGCAAGGTGTGAGAGGGATAAGAGCTTGAAATGATAAAGGAAGTGTCAAAGAGAAGAGGCAACAAAGGAAGAAGTGGAGAGCAAGGGGCAAATATTATTACGACCAAAAGAAATATCTGAAAAAGTTAAGAGATGAATCCCCTGATTCCATGACATCATCAACTGGTGAAGACGGCATTAAATCAACTCCTCATCGTCAATCGAGTCGAATTGATGGAACTCTTGTGGCGGCCAACTGCATGAACAAAAACGGCAAGAATAAATTTTTCTGGCCAAACCCACCTCTTCGTCAACAGGATTCTCTGTAAAATAAACGATTCTCTGATTCAACAGGATCCTCTATAAAATGAAGGATTCTCTGTAGAATAAACGCTACGGATTATATTTGACCTCGACTCGTGTTTACTGACGAGGCTAAATATCTACAATATTTGAGAAAAGATGTGATTAATTAATATGAATCAAATCTGAAACTTGTTAGAGAGGATTAACGGATGTAAGAATTGCCTTCCAGCGTTTGTTAGCAAACATTTTGATCAACGTTTCCTACGGTCTAGTATTTGTACAACTTAGAGAGTTTGGTACCTCTTTTACGAGTGAGAGACTGAAATTTAGTTATGAAATGTTTGGCTGAAAATAATTCAAATATTTTTTCAAAGCTTAGGCTAATGTTTTTCAAGTTTGGTTTTTTGTATAATATTCGTTTGTGTGCTTTTGTTTAATATAAAAACATAATATCTTCATCCTTACGTACTATTCTACCGTCAGAAGGAAAATCTCATTGTCATGGGCACCTCTGAATTTCGTGGTCTACAAAATTTAAAATTTTGAGAATAGAAATGAAATCCAATGACATTTATTCCTTAAAAAACTTAGAATTTTAAGACGGCAAAAAATTTAATTTCTAAGCCTTCGAGTGTCCCTTGAATCGCCCAAATAAATCAGTCCTCCATTAAGCCCGATAACCAAGTTTAAGGTTTAACGCTAATACGGTTTGTATAGCCGAGCATAACAGAACAAATAGTTTTGTTGAAATATTTATACCCCTTCTGAGTACCTACTTGTTTAATATGTTGATTCAAAGTGTAGACTTACCTATACTATGAACCCGATGCTGATTTTAGGGTGATTTATTTTCACAATTAACAGTTCGCCCCGAGCCTCTGGGTCTTCAATTATTCAAATCCCATAATGAATCTCATGCTAACTTTGGGATGAAATCCGTTGACTGGTCCAAGAGAGGTTTTCAGTCAGAAGGAGGACGTTGGGTGAAGAACACTCACAACCTTCTTCTCCATACATTCGTAAAAATATTGGTTACCGAGTAAATACCGAAAATTGGGTCGGAACATCGAAGGGTACAATTTTTTTGAAAAATGAGTAATGATACTAATTAAAAATCGACTAATTAATCGAATTAAAAAATTACCCTTGGATAGATTGGAAACATTCTTATCCTAGTGATTGAGCACCTCAAGTTTCTATCTCGTTAATAATTTGGACAACAAAGTCTTTCTATGGAAATTGTCTAACATAATATAATATACCTATTTTAAATCGACCTATATATTGAATGAAGCGAAATATAAGATAGCATCTATTCAAAGCATGCATTCAGCAAACAAATTATTTCACATCAATATTTTAATTTTTGATTCGTTCGGTACTATTACATTATTAACCTGGTTCTCACCTTATCGTTAACTGTTGACATGAACTTGAATTTTCGAAATGCAGGAAGATCGGCCTTGTTTATGACGTCTTCATCGTTGTACTTGAGCGTGAAGTGTTTGTTGTAGGTCGTTAGATAGTTCCAGTTGTTGAGAGTCAAGTCGTTCTCCACCAGCTCCTTGCATTCCTCTGCTTTCGCTCTCTAGAGACGGAACGCGCAAAGTTTAAATTGATCGATACCCTTAGGGGTTCGAGAGCGTTGAGAAATCCTAACAAGCAAGTGTACACGTATGAAGGTAACCTGAGTTGTTATACTTGTAGAGGAAGAAATACGTTAACCTCCTCAAGTGGAGCAGCTCGAACGTCTCCCGCTGCAATAATTGTGAATGTAGTTTACACCCATTCCGCATGGAACTTGAATTCCTTAAAGTTTCTGAAGCTACGTTACACTCACTATATTTGAAGGTTTCAAGGTTTATATTAAAACATTTATTTTTCACTTATGCTTACCTACGACTTGATTGAGCGAATATAAAACAATTATATTCAATATCACCCATTGTTAGTATTAACATACTGTTCTTATTACCAGTTCAGTTTGTTCCATTTCTTTTACAATAATTAGTAATTTTCATACGGTATGTCCACGTAGTTTTAGTCCGCACCCTATAAGGTCATTTTCCCCATCTTTCAACCCAATCTCACACTAAACGATTTGGAATTGGCCACCCTAAGTAAGAATGTGTTCGTTAAACCCACGAAAGTCCTCGTTGAGGGTGTAACATGCCATCCCTTTTAATTAGTCTTCTCAGTTTGACGAAATTTACGTTGAACGATCAAAAAATAATCGTAGCAGTAGAAGTAGGGAAATTGGTGTCTATTAATGAGGGGTATGACTGATTTATGTACTTCAAAACTTTTCGAAAGAAACTGAAGGGAGATGAACCATGTTCCTGAATCGCAATCCTCTGTGCCCAGGCGACGAGGGATCCTGAAACGCCCCTATTAACAAGCGTTTCTCCCTAAATCTGCATCTGTAAATTTACAACCTAAGTGTAGTCATGCTGCCGTAATCTCAAACCAGATCTGCGGTGTTAGGTCGGAAATGAACTTCCGGAAAGGTTTTCAGTACGGTTGGGAAGTTTTTGTTAAGTGTTTTGTTACTTACTAATATTTTTGTTTGGCTTTCGTCAAACCGAGTTGTGAAGCGCATACTCTACCTATAAGTAAGTAGCGTATAACGGTAGTATATAAACACTCTACATGAGTGTTTATACCAAAGGCTACCAAACCAATTAAACCATCCAAATAATTGGAAGGCAAGCAAGAAGGTAAATATTTACTCCTCTTGGGCAGCGTCTATTTTTACAGAGTATTACGTCCTTTGAGGTATTTATTTTGTACAAGTTTGCCATCGATTTCGTAGATAGTGTCTGGTGAAATAACAGGGTTACGCCCTAACTGCGTTGAATCTGAGTTGAAAAAAAAAAAAAAAAAAAAAAGTAGAGGCCTGAGGGCATCGAACATTGGAGCGTCGCCAAGTTTCCGCGGAAGGGAGCTTGTGAGGAAGCGGGGTCAGATGCCCCGGAATGTGTGAACAAACCGTGGCAAACCTATGGCATCCCCTACCTTTGTTGTGAAGTTTGAACGGCATTGTTTTTCCTCTCTGGTGGTTCTGCAGGGTGTAGAGGGGTCTTTGAAGTTAAACTTGTTGGACAAAGCCGTTCAAGCTAAGAGAGGAGTTATATATACCTAAGGGTACGAATATAAAATAGGAAGTTGATACTCGTACAAAGCTCGCCAGTTAGGTTCAATATCCTATGGAACCGCAATTGCGGTTGAACCAACTCTGGATTCGAATGAGCACCCCAACTCCCTTGTCTGCACAAGTAAAGCGATAGTGGGATGAGGCAACCATTTCCGAAAAAGTACCTACCAAATTATTTTTAGTTCAAAACACATCTTCTACTCAACAAACCAAGGGCCTTCAAAGGGTGCTAGTAGTAAATAAGTGATTTTATGAAAAGGAATGCCTCAAGTTTACTGGAACTATCAAGTATCAATTTATAAGTAGCGTAAGTACGTAGTTACCTCATACATCAGGTCTGATGAAAGCCTGTATTGATGAGAGATCTGGTACGACGTCTTGTATCGACAGATATCCTCTAGCTTAGTCCAAGGATATATCTTCCCTTCCGTTTTATTTGAACCCGCCTTAGTCTGCCCCGCAGGCCACACCATGTTCACGTCCACTTGTGTCATTTTATACGACAGAAGTCCTCAGCGCAAACGCACCTTCTCTTTATAGTGAGCAAATGGAAGATACGCCGGCTTGTGCGTTACGTCAACAAAAGGATTACGGTCTTTCTCTTTCTTTACAAAGGTTTTAACTTGTTTCCACGTTGCCATGGGGCGCTCGGAGTAGATCGATCACTAAGCAAACACCTGTTTGAAGGCAAACCTTCAAGGGCGGACTCAATTTATTTTTGTACCCAATCCGTCCCGTCCGAGAGATAGCGGGTCAGAATCCAATTATTTTCTCCTGCAAACACGGTTTTCCGAGAGGAATGTCTGCATAACTCGAAACTCTTCAGGCAAACACCTGATTTCAGAGTGAAATTTTACTTTACCTCTCTTTGAAGAAAACTTGAGTAATTTTCCACTGCTTAGAAAACATTTTCCAAGTTCCAAGTCCATGCCTGAAGACTTTAGAACGAACCAGAATAAGCTATGCGGGTGCGTACATATTCAGAAAGAAATTTTGAATAACTCATCAAGAATCTGAAAGAGATATTTAGCATAATTGAGAGAAGTTATAACATGAAGAAATAAAAACGAAAGATAGGTAGGAATTTAACAAAGAACCCTCAAAAGAAAAATATCAATTAATTACATCCAAGCTTCGTTTAAATATCGTATATCATCGTTTTAATTTGATAGGATGAAAATATACGCAAAGTTGATACTCTTTTGTGTATGTACTTGTGTATGTACTTGCGTATGTACTTAACTACGCTATTATCAATTTTTGTGTTTCTTTTTAATAGTTAGGAAGGTTACCCAATGTACGAAACTTGTTAACCTACCTATTTGATGACTAAAGTGACGTGTTTAATCGATTTTTAATGTTTGTACAGTAGAGTAAGATCAGTAGCCAGATGATGACCATATCAAATATCGATATTTCCGATACTCTGTAGGTTCATTGGTAGGCAGATTGGAGGAAAGGCTTCAACATTTTCAAAATACAAAATAAACAATGGTCTAAATATTTTAATTCTCCATGATAAAGCAAGATTAAGTTACTTCATTGAAATTTACAAACGAGCTACGAACATTTGTTGCTGGAGCTAAGTCTTAGAATCAAGAGCAAGTGTAGTTCAAGAATAACAAAATAGTTTTGATTCAAGTATGTACATTATCTAACCCTTCACGAAAGAACACTTTCATATGTTTGGCCGGTCCATCCGATAGCGGTTGTCGATGACGTTGTTGAGTATTTGGAGATTTTTATAGGATTTATTCGCGTTCACTTCTAGACGAGACATGGAGTCGGACACCTCTTCCAACTGAAACAAAAGGAACGAAACAAATTTCAGTGGGTTTCAAGTATTTACTATGAATATAACAGTAATATTTTATAAATAAATAATGATTTTTATATATGGATTGTCGTGCAGACATCGAAGCATAACGGACTCCTTTTCATTAAGGGAATGTGGAACTTGCCCGCTTAACTTTAATTGTATACATCTACGTTGAAATAATAAAATGGATATGGTACGAACATAAACCTAGACTTCACACTGATTACATAGGTATTTGAAGAACTACTGTTAGAGATAGGTACTTGAATATTTTAAAAAGCATAGAAAAATTTACATTTACATTTAATGCTATTGTTACTTGAGAAATATATGACACTGTTTCTGTGAAATCCATTCATTATGCTGGAATTATTGTGAAGTTTCATCACTCAGATACAGCGTACCAGACGGTCCCGGGTGTATTCCCTTATTAGAAGATAAGCCCTTCTGGAGGAAAATTAATTTTCAGTCAAGTAAATGACCGTTCATTTGTCGGTATCCCACAGTTGGAAAAATCGACTTTAATGAGAGATGTGATCAACCCTCTTTTGAAACACCATTCAGATAATCATTCCGTAAAAAGTAGTGGGATTTTGAAATTGAAAGACTTGGCGATATAAGCCTTGCTTTGAATGACAAAGGCCTAACGAGGTATATTGCGTCTGACAAGAAACCAAGTTAACCCTTACAAAAGAGGACAATTCTCAAAAGGAAAAATCACCATATCTTGATAACGCGCCTGTCAATTCCCCACCACAAAGGTATATGATATAATATATATGGTTACTACGAGTTATGATAAAGTAATAGGGTAAGCATAACAGTAGAAATGAGTTCACGTGGTTAGGGGTGACGGAGGAGGGAGGAAGGAAAACACACAGAATAGTAATCTTATTCAAATTAGGAAAATCTCCTCTGGATGGGGAAAAGTTAGTAGAGTATTCAAATGGAAACCAATTCAAGCGGAGACGGAACCTCCGCCATTTCCTTTTGCGTAGTAATGTAAAATACTGATATTATTCTGCCCCAGTGGCGCGTATAGGTAAGGAAGATGAGGCACATACTGATCTTCCAAGAAACTTTACTACTGCAGTGCGCCATCTGCTGGATGCATTAAATAAAAATAAGTTTATACGAAGGCGAAGTTTATACCCGTGGCGACTCCATGCCCGTCTCGTTCAACCTCAACAGTGCTTTGTTATCGGGTGTTTTCAAAAGGCCGAGTCTTATTTAAATTATTAAATAAACCAAAACTTGAAATTTGTGATGCAAAAAAACTCACTAGTCAAAGAGTTCAGTATAACCCATACTGCTTTCATTCGAATGTTTCTAAATTAATTTTAATAGTGTCTAGTCGAGTCTAGCTTCTAAATTCGTCCTTACAAATGTCCGTCCTGTTTAAATACCTTCTTCCTGCTGACGGATGAAACGTGGAAAAAAATAAAATGAGAAAAACGTAACTTTGAGAGAAGGTAACAATTGATTGATTTGATCAACAATATCAGTTACTTATAGCATTTTTAGTTCAGTGCTCTTTCATCACCATGTCAAGACCATTAATAAGACCATGTACTGGTGGTTTTGGAGGAAGTACCGTGTTGAACTGATATTATTATACTTTCGCCAATCGTATCACATATAGGCAGGTATACGACGCTATTATGTCTTGTTAATCATACCAATAATAATTACTGTGAATTGTGCTGTACGATTTAATACTGTATATAATTAATGTGGATATTTTGAGTTTATTATCTTCGATAATAAAACTTTAGAATCGCCCGAGAAAAAAAATATTCCCTCAAAATTTGCGACTCAGAAACTGAATTTCAAAATGAATTTTGAAACTTTGAAAAGGCAACTCTCGCGAAACATTTCAGTTCAAGTTTGAATAGGTCTGCGGCACTTTGGCCAGTTAGCGTTCTGCTAAAATTACGAAATTAGGTTCAGAATACACCCACGATGACCCTTGAAACTTTTCATAACCCTAGGTCAAGAGGAAGGGGGTCAAAAGAAATTTTAAAATTTCAGTTCGCACGTTTGCACTAAGTTTTTTGTTTAACATAAGAGTAAATACTTTTGTAATAAGTACATTATAAATTGATAAAAATTGTTTTTTAGGTTTTCAATTATAAAAATTCCAATGGTTCATTATCGAAGATGATAAACCAAAAAATGCTTGAAATGTCAATAAACACCTCATTCTTCGACACAAATTAGACCAAAAATTGTGCCTGATTGAGATCAAAACACCATAAATCAACATTTTTTTTAAGAAAGTATTTTGATAGGTTTTGTGGATTTCAAGACAAAAGGAATCCGGATATTGATTTGAAAAAAATCTGTCCGTATGTCAGAAACATAATCTGCAATTCTATTAAATTCGGGATGCGGGCTCTGATTGGGTTATGATGGTCCTTCGAAACCTGATTGGTGCCTGATTTTCTCGCCGTGGACCTATTTGGATTTACCTATCTTTAGTCAAACAATCGATCGGTGAACCAGATGATATGAAAGCGATTGGATCGTCATCCTGGAGTTCAGAAGGTATTCATACTTGGTGAGAGCGAACGGATACCGAAGGACAAAGGCGGAGACGGAATCTGCTGCGCCCTAATAGAAATGCAGACTATACATCCGAAATAAGCCCGATCCCTTGGGTTGGGGCGGCAATGACATAAATCGAACCCTCCACCTCCATCCTTGGGGATGCTGAGAGAACACTGATTTCCTGGGGTTGGTGGAGATGGGGGTCGGAGGTTGGAACGGGTACGTCTGGAATTGACCTCAGCATCACCACAATTTCCACACCACGCAGCTACCTCTGTAGTCTTCTCTCTTTCTCTTTCGATTCCACTCGCTACAGGTTCGTAGATACTCGGAATATCGTGCCCCAACCACGTTCTTCATCCTGTTCCGGTTGAGCGAGCAAGAGCCATTTTCTTTCAGAAGCAATAGAAGTTACAGCTACCATCATTTTTCTCGTTTGCTGTTTGCTTCTCCCAACAGTCCCTTTATAAATTCAGGAAAAAGCTTCTGATGAAAGTATTAAGCAAACAAAACAACATGTGTGAGGCATCGTACTCTCTTAACACGAATTCAGTACACATTGTAGGTGCTAATGAACGTATGTTAGAAATGTACAATCGTTCATCATATCGTGTGGATCCTAACAGGTTGTTTTCGTACTGATCCGGCAATATGTGGGAATTTCAAAAAACCGGACAAAAACCCCAGCTAATGTTTAATAAATTATATATTACTGGTTTCTAAAAGTATTCCACTTTGGGCACCCTGCAGCCACTATATCCCTCGTGCAATGAAAATCCCGTGCTAAAGTGGTTTCGTTAAAAGAAAAAGTATTATAAAATGAATACATTAACTTAAGGAAGAGAACCCCTCTTCCGTACCATTTATGTTGTCATAATACCATAACATGAGAAAATTTACACACTGAAAAAATATCCAACTTCGTATTAGTTTCATTCAAACTTACTGTTGTTATCCAACGCTTTTTCCTGGACCTTAATTAGTTGTTATTTCAAAAAAAATGAATAATTTCGTTCAAAGAAATTTAGGTATCAGTTCATAACTGACTACCAAACTTGGGTCCCTATAATTAATTTATGAGGACTCAAAGGGCCTCAATGCTAATTGGTTGATGATAGTCCTATCAAACATGTTAATTTAATGACCCCATCCCAACAGAGAGACCAGGATATAATGTACGACGGGAATGTAGAAGGTATGCAAATGACTTCCGTTGCCTCCGAGACTCTTCAAAAGGAATCACATATCAAACCCTGAATAGGAGAGAGGAGCATCAGGTTTGGGCCTGAATTTAGGGTCTGAAGGATGGTATGTCTGTTTTAATAGGTAAAGGGCGGTCTGAGATTCGCCGAGCGTTCGTTGGATTGCAACATTGCAGCAAATGTAAATAAGAAATAATAAAAGTGTGACTATCAAATAAGTATGATACTTTTCATATTGATAATTTGGTATCCAATGTCTACTCGTACTTCGGCGTTTAACCTACACGGACTCAACTATGGTTGACACCGTCCAATTCATTATAACACACTGAAAAACTCCATGCATTAGGCATTGAAACAGTAAGTTCGTACTAGGCACATATTACACATGGTCTGATTAAGAATCTTTCAATGTATGGAGGGTATTAACTATTATGAAACTAATATTCTATTTGATAGTGGTGACAGGTATAAAACTAAACTAGCACCTAATATGAGGTGACTAGAATGATTTCATCTTTATTAATGCGGTTTACAGAGGTAGGTTTTAGGTTTTGGTATTTCAACTACAGGTTGATGAGTGTATTATTTCATTTAGGTATGAACGTGTATCTACAATTATAATATCATGATTATAGCTCCAGATTCCGTATTCGTTATCTTTGTTCGTGACTGTGTATCTTATCAAAAATCAATTACACAAATCTGTGTACGAAATAAGGGACTCCGACATTTGCTGGGGAAATTCGGAGCTTGTTCCGAACGCAAGAATCCTCATTTCGGTCAATGAGTGTTTACATAACGCTGCTACCCAATTTCTATTTTCTCAATTGCCCTGAGAAAACTGTATACAAATACGGTGGAAGACGGCGATGATTAACCTGGTTTTTCGCGAAAATTCTTCCGAACCTTGGTTGTGCTACGAGTTTGAAGCAAATGAAGTTTTTGAATAATTAGTCGTATTTGAAACAAAGGAAAATGTGGATGGAAGTTAGTCAAACTTGAAATCCGCGATCATCCGCAGAGGAATAATTGAACTGAGGGGATGGTTATGTGAGATTAGGTGAGAAAACACCCACTAATTGCAGCACAATAATTATGCTACAATTATTGTATAATTTGTAAAATGGGAATTGGCGAAACGTGTGGAAGGAGTAATATACAAAATCGAATGAGGAGTGCTTGTTTGAGTAGCGGCCAATTTGGGAAATAACTATCGTGATGGTTAGTTAATCCGATGTACTATGGAAATCGTGCCTTTCCATTTTGTACCGTGGTGATTCTAAAAATTGAACTAGTATGAAAATGGTGGAGACGTGAGCAAAATAGTTTTTCAATTTCCACACATTTCCTATATTATCAAATGTAAAATAAATTGATATCATCCTATGCATCGCTCAAGTCTTCCAACGCGTTCATCAATAAATGAATTCATAAGGTTAGATTGGATTTCTATAGGCGACGTAACAAGACGATAAATTTACTAGGGGGAATCGAACCGTTTTTCATCAACAGGTTGGCACTTCCACTGGAGTTATGACGCTGGCTTTCTTGAATGTCAGGTTCAATCTGATAGAGACGAGATCCATTTTACAAGGAAATCTACACTCATCCTTCACCATGAAATCCGGAGGCTACTAACAGCTTTAGTGCACTCGAGATTCATGGGCAGGCCCCGCTATGAGTCTCGCTATGAGTTAGACAGGGTAATATCCTAATCCTTAAATGGATTGCGTCGCATTAATGTGGACAACCTTTGAAGGCATCAGTTAGCACGGGATTCCACCCCCATATTCCTGTTGGCCAAAATTTCCCAAGTTTTTGTTGTTAAAAAAAAAATAAAAAAATGAATAAATAAATCAGGTTTAAATCTATGTTTATGAGTTCGAATACTTCACTTATCAGTACCGATCATTATTGTTATGCTCCCAAAATGATCTATTGAAAATTCGCCCCAATTTTTCTTGACAATTTGAACTGTTTCCATACAGCTTCATGTCGTTTTGACAAAATTTGTTGAAATTATGGTGATTCAGTTAAGATTCAATTGTGATTCAGTGATGATTCAGTTATGGTGATCATACATACGCAGAAGTATGGGCAAAAGTATAAACTAGCCATAATATTTAATTGAATCATCACGACCACACATGTAGTTAACAATGTAAGTACAATTCCTACCTCCTTCCCATTTGATACTCGTAAGACTGAAAAGAGAGGTGACGTTCTTTATTAGCTCCTCCGTTTTTAGTTATGTAAAATTTCCAGTCAGGTAGCAAAGAACGAGAATCCTCTCATTGATAATCTCGGAAAACAAAATCAACCAAACTCAATTTATCGGTGAGGTTTTCAGGGATACCACGGAACTACGTGGATCCGGGGAAACTGAAAGGCTGTTGACAAAGCTGGTTCTACCCGCTTGACAGAACAGAATTTCGTTAGGGTAATTTTCATCGTGAGTGAGAGTTAAATGCCTTCCCCGATAATTCGGTTCGTACGGCTTAACGACGTTAGTTCATTTGGAGAGACGGCGGTTCCGCCAGTCCCGGGGATGAATGAAAGGAAGGCTCTCTGTCGCGGCAAATGGTGGTTCAGTTGCGGATACCTAACCCCGCGGAACCGGCGTGTGTTGCGTTCGTGGTATTCTCTTCGGGCGGATACATCACATCCCAAACCAGCTTCAGTGACTGCAATCCTCATTCCACGGTCTTCCCCGTAATTCCGAGTTATTCCCACAATACTCGAGTAGAACCATCGTTTACAGTGTCCGGTATTACTGATTCGTACCACGAGTAATTATCAACATGCAACGACAGCGAAATTCATAATATGTTAACTTGTTCCATGTTAACAAATCAAAGTTTCTTCACAGAATTTTTAAATAAGTTTAATAATAATATGCAACATGGTCGAACCGGAAAACTTATTTAAAAATTCTGTGAAGAAACTTTGATTTGTTAACATGGAACAAGTTTTAGCTTTTACATAACTATGAAGGTAGCCTAATTAGGAATTTAACTAGAAGCTACCCAGGCCCCAGATCAGCTGATTGGCTCCTATAGCTATATTATATGTTATTCACACTATGAACCTATAATTTCGGGCCCGGATCAGCTGAGTGGCACCTAAAGCCAATTTCTATGCTATTCATTCTATGAAGCTATAATTTGGCGCGTAGCCTACTTAGGACTTACGAGTACACTTTATGCAGGATAGGCACAGGATCAGCTTTGGGGCTCTTAAGGCAAACTGACATATCAATCAGATGTGTTTCCCAGTAGGGGAGAAATTAAGTAATTCTTTTTAGATTCATCATTTGTTCTGAAAAGACAACGAAGAGCCGGAAAAGGGGATTATTCCTCAACCTGCAGGGTCCTGGGTATTCGAAGCTCCAGCGAGCTGTTGGTGCGTTACTCATATAAATGTAAACGATTTAAATCTACATTAGGGTATAATATACATATTATGTTATCTACATTCTTTGTTTGACAATTAGACCAGCAGAGGTTTATTGGTCGTGAGGTGAAGTGGTTGGTTAACGTCTGGCTGGTTAACAGAAATTCGACCGCGTCAATTCACTTACGATTATACTAGGCACTCTGTTATGAAGGTGTTACGGGTTCGGAAAAGCCAGAAACTGATTCGACGATTGAATCCTGGCACGTGGTTTTCAATCATTGCTCTTTATTCAACCCATTGCGAGGTTTATCACTAGTAAAATTAAATTATGTTATGCCCACATGGTTTAATATGAAGCTTGACGAAATCGTCTTCATGAAATATTTTACAACAACGATGACGCCTTCATTGATCCAGGTTCTCCCGTAATTCTCCCGACTACAGTTCGCACTGTGCCTGAGAATATTTTGTGAAATCAGTGGTGCCCCATGAAGGCATGAAACCACATAATTAGACGCAGACTGAATGTGTTCAATTTGCAATGGACAGACGCGAGTCGACCTGATACATTTTCCCAATTTATGGAAACCTACCGACCGCATTATCTGCCAGTATGTTTGAAGTGGTCAGGAAAAACGAGTCCTTGCCCGTTAGATTCGTCGGCATGACGAAACTCCTAGATTTATAACCATTTCATTGTGAGCAACCTAATATTTCGGGAATTTCACTAAATGAAAAATAATGTAGGTTCTTCATTTATAACATACACCACTTCTTGATAATTACTCAAATGACATGAATGAGATGGGAATACGAGAACAATTTTACTCATAATAAGTAGAGTAACATTTTTAGATTTTGATTAATATTTTATTAATATTAGTTTACATCTTGGCGACCTATTTCGAAACCGTAGTAATATTCAATGGGGTTTATGCAAGTAAACATTCGTATCACATGCATGTCGATGAGAAGTTGAATTCAATAAGAAAGTAGATTCACCCATAATGTTCTCTCTTAAGATGTAAAAGCAGTTCATGCATAAATTCAGTTTTCCTCATTTCACCCAGACTTCGTCTGCTGTTGAATCCCTAAGATCCTCTCGAGAAACAGCGTTATACTTGAGTGAAAAATATCTACATTTCATCGGTTATTCATTATTCAAAACCTCAAGTACCTAATAGTTAAAGTCTGTCATCAGTACGTCAAGGAACTTAGAAACTTGCATGAAACTATGGAATACAATTCATGAGATCATTCATAAATGTATAACGAATTCATACAATGAAGAGTCCTCAACTTTAATCATTATAGTTGCACTTTAGGTATCAAGGCTTGTCCATGAGATCTTTATATGATACGCTAAGACCTCTTATTGTTCGGAGCAATGTAAGGACAAGGCTCCCCTGGCCTCCCGACAAGTAATTAAGACGAAAAAGCAACATGACTAATCAGTCACCTATTCAGGAGAGCTGGAGCTGAAACCAGAGGAAAACCTGGACCTTTTGTTCCAGCGACAAGAATGATTTTCAGCATGAATGGAGCAGCTTCCGCGTGGTAGAAGCCCAGCTAAGGATGATAGGGAGGGGGACACCCGCTCAATAGGGGTTCCGCTTTTATAAACTAAATACTCCCATCTTCTTCCAGGCCTTTACCCCTCCCCCGGTCTCTTCATCACCACCGAAGTGAAATTATAAAGAATCGTTTTTCATCCGGAAAGACCCATTTACGCTTTGGGTGCGAAGTTGAAAGATTTGGTATTCTCAATCGTTATAATTAAACGATCTGTTTTCAAATTGTCACTTTTACGTGGAAAAGACGAAATACCACAGGGTTGGTCTTCTGCTAAAAGAGTCAGGGACGGGAAATTCAACTGAATAATCAGTTCCTCTACTCATAGTCTTATACAAAAATAACCACTTTTTCGGGTCCTGTCGATAGTGGTTGGAGTTCAGGACATCCGTCTCATGAGCATTTGCATCATGCACCCAATGGCTTCAATCCACTTGTCATAGAAACCCGGCTCCTGCGTTCACAGCTACCATCGAGCTCGCTCTCCCGCAAAAGTTTTACTCCAAGTCTGGGTGCATAAGTGCCAATAGGGCGGCTGACAACACCTTGGTATCGTCAAGTACTGATATGTAGGCTAACAGAAAAATATAAAATGTTATTCCAGTCATCCTGTCGGTCACCAAAGGGAGGCGGAATAGACCAAGAATCTCCATGCAGACTCGCTGAAAATCGGTTCAAGTTCAAGATTATAGAGGTAAGAGACAGAAAAAACGCTAGTAATTCTTCCTAGACTGTTTATTATTTTTGACAGATATCCCTTCTTTCTATATCACTGTCCTGCATAACTATTAGAGATAGTTAGAGTCTAATTCAACTGAATCAATATATTATCGTGTAAAATGCGGGAAATATCATTTCGAAAGGAAAGAAGAGGAGGATGAGAACTATTCCAAAGTTATACTGTAGTCGTAAACTTTTAAGGGTCAACGTGAAGGTTCTTAGCCCTGCGAAAAGTTTCAAGGAGGAACTATTGTCGTCTCAGAAACAAGCAGGACTGTACATGATGTACATGTCTGAACAACTTGCGAAAGAGAAAATCTCCTGGGAAAGATAAATTTGTGAGATGCGAGATTCATAAAATGTTAGGGTGGGTTAAATGACCTACTTATGCGTAAATCTGCGGGTTTGAGTGGAAAACACAACTCGGATGTGATTTTTGAGATACTGTGGCTCAACTGCCTCCGCCAGCATCTTCCAACATCTATATATATGATTAGGCACATGCAATGGTCGAGTGTCACATTCAGGAGCGATGAGAAGTTGTATGTTTAGTGAGATGAGAGAATCGTACGATTACTGTATTACATGTATTAGTATTACATGTAATGGAAATAAGTGATAGAAACTGGAAGACGTGGTAGAAAAAAAGATCAGTTATCTACTTTCGGTATATACAAGGTGATCCGCTCATAGATGCCAAAAACTGCGTCAAAAGTGGAATAAAATGCCGCAAATCGTATATTTTTATCTCAATCCGTTCTCGATATATGATTTTTTGAACCCTAATTCCGAAAATGTTGTCAAAAGTTAAAATTGAATGGAGTAAAGTGGAAAAATCTGAATGAAGAAAAAAACATGTAAAAAAACCATACTTATCTCGAGAACGGATAGAGATAAAAATGTATGGTTAGAGGCATTTTACTCCATTTTTATGCAGTTTTACCCAAAATCTTTTTGCATCTACGAGGGGACCGTCCTGTATAATCCTATTGTATTTATAGGATCATGTTTTTATTTATTTTAAGCTAAAACATGACTTTTTTTACGCAATGGTTATTTTTATTCAATTCACAAAATTCGCCTAATTATATTAAGTATGTGTATTTAAGTTGGAATTGAAGAATGGTCGCCATTGTGTAACACTAGTGATTTTTTAGCTACAAAACATGATACTTCACATTAATCCATCCTTACTTCCAGCAGACTCGCCAGGGTCTTGTTGCCACGTGACGTCTCTGGTGCAAACAACGAGGGGGAGCTGTTTCGTACTCAATTTATATTTATGCATTTTGAGCCACTCCTTCATTCCTTCAACATTACGATAATTAAAATGGCTCTTTCGAATCTTGTTCATGCATATCGAAAATGTGCGATTTTAGAACAAAGTATGCTCAGCTACCAAAATTGTTCACAAGGCCTCAGCTAATTGGTTGAACTCAGGAACAAAGGAAGTTAGGAGTTAGTCTGCTGCTCGTATAGTAGGAGATATTGTAGTCACAAGAATCAGCTAGTGCAAGGCTTTTAACCACGACCACATTGTCTTCTGTTATAACTTCCAACAAAGACCTCTTCAGAGGAAGCTGTAATCCCGAAGACCTCCAGCAACTTAACTTATCGCATTCGTCTGCAGGGATCGGAGGTGATAAATCTCGCAAGGAGCGGGCAACCAGCCAACGGCAAAGTCGGAAATCAATTTTATCAGATTCCCTACGGACGACGGAGGGTAATTCTTCGGAAGGGAGGAAAAGATTTTCCGGCGCCCGCGCTGAGTTGCTGCTCACAGCGGGAAGTCCGTTTCCGAGATGATCGTCTTATACACCAAGAGGATTTTAATCCGACTCGAGTTAATAAATTATTAATACTCCTTTCATAGAGCGAAACGGAACGGCGTAGCTCAGAAATGTATGAGGACTTCCAGCTGATCCCTGAGCACATTTCTCCCGGGTGTTACTTTCACCCATTTATCGTTCCGCCTATTTATACGACCGCCTTGCAAGAACGACTTGGAGCACCAAAAGGAAAAACTTCATTGGGCAATTCGAGTTATTGAAACTATGTTTAGTGAACATTGTAGAACATTAAGATATTAAATTAAGAAGGGTACAGGGGAAAAACCGCCTCAGTCCACTTTTTCTAAATTCGGAGCTGATGGCATCCTTGTGGCATACGAAGATTACAATCGATTGATGTAAAGCTTTGGGCGCTAAAACAGCCTTAGTCGTTGTTAGAATGGTGACTTTAGAATGAGTGACTCCCAGTTTCAAGGCGACTTGTAAATTTATATTCAGTTTTTTCTCAAACTCACATGTTGGGGACTCAGGTGGTTATTCCCCTGTACAAATTTTGTTAAATAACGAATTGATTTTCGAACTTCTGCCACCAATGGAGGCGGTAGAAAGAATTGCGCATTTAGTACGGTACATTATTATATTTTATGTTTATAGTACGTATAATATTATTCGCCAAAAGGTTTCAGCAGGCAGGCATCTCCAGTTTATTTCAAGATGAAGGGCATTTCAAAATTAAGGGCTCAGTTTTGGGGCCAATCTTTTGACATTTTCGATGTAAACACTGGAGGTACTCTGATTGATTTTGCTGATGATCTAGTTATCTGTCTGGTTTGAGCATAATGCTTTGAGCGCAAACAAGAAAAAAACGTGCTAGGTATATTACACACTCCTTTAATGTGGTACGGTAGCCTTACACATCTGAAATCCCTTTCCATAGTCTTTCGGGTTCTTGCTCCTCAAACCCCAGTTCTTGCCCCCTTATCCAATGGGTGGATCGCTTGTTAGAGGTATTCGGGTGTAGTGGTTGACAGGTTGGTAAATGGTCTTTCCTGTCCCTTTCTGCTTTGAAAATAACCTTCCATGCTTTTGCGATTCCTTACTGTATTCCTGTCTGTGGTGGGGCGTATGAAGTGTCCTTCATTTCAGTCGAGATTGCAGTTGAGTAACTTGTTCGCCTTATATTAAGATCTGGCTACCTAAGCCATACTATACCACTGTTTCTAAAGCTCAATATTTCCCCGCCTAGACTGACGTATGTGTTAAAATTGCTCCAGTATTATTTTAATCACCACCTCAGCTGCTGACTTCGGGGTGTGACTCGCCGTCACCAGTATAATGCCAAAAGAGTTTAATTTTATTTTTATCAGATGTATATCAATTTATTTTCATGGTGAAGTATCAAATACTTCAAATGTGTTTTTATGATAATTGCAAGATAAACGGCTTTAGAAAAGAAAATGATAATAATAATAGACGATTGGTATTGATTGGCCCACTATGGTTGGTCGACCATTTGCTCAAAAGGTGCTACAACACTACAAGTTTGGAACATCTTTCTCCGTTTTCACTTTTTCTCTGCCGTTGGACATTCTTATTCCCATTTTCGAGCTATGGCTATTCTGGACACAGTTGTAGATGTCCATAGTATTCTTTGTCTTCAAAGCGGTTGATCAGTTCCACGTGACGGCCAAAGATATATTTTAACAATTTAAGACGTTCAAATTCGAGTTGTTCATGAGTAAAATTTCAATCGATCGACTATTAACTCACGATTAAATTCATTTTCGCGAAGAGTTTAGACGTTCTCTTTACCACACCATTTATTTTCACGAAAGTAAAGCTATCCTAATTCTGTTGGTAGGTGTTCAGCGACGAGATCCCGCCTTTGCTAAATAAATAGCGCTCCCCTGACGCGAATTGAGACTTTCCCAAATCGCTAGGAACTCCCGGCCGGTCTCGTTAGTGACTAACGTATTAATAATGAAAGCTTGTTCCAACCGGTAGCTCAGTCGCAGAGATTTCGCCTCTCAGCTTATCCGAGGCTCACAGAGCTGATGTTTATTTTACTACGCGTTGCGCCCTACAGTGAAACGGGTAAATGCCGACAGCTCAACAACCCCATGAGAAGTACTTTTATCATTTTCCATTATTCAATAGACTCGCTGCGTGGAAGCGGGTTGACGCCAAAATTGGCTTAGACCTCACAGTTTTTTATCTGTCTCATGGTTATGCAATACGTTTTTGAATAAAATTCAACTATCTCACGTCTGGCGAGCCGTTAGCGTTTCGGTATGGATAGAATTGCAGTTTTGTGTTCGTAGTTCACAATATTTTGGCTCTCAATTTTTCTTTCGTTTTCTTTGAAAACTTATCAACATCCCATTAATTACTACGCTTTCACTTTTTCTCTGGTGTCGGACATTGTTATTCTAAATTTTATTTAGAACGAAACATACAGATTCACCCAGATTATATATATTTACAGATTTTGCTCGATTAACACACACTTGAGTATTCCAAACAACGAATTTATTTTAAAAAATATGAAAATAGAAAAATTGTAACCATATTTATACAGGGTGTAACCCTTAAGGTCGTATCACCGGCCAGGTATCGATTCTACAACTAATTTCAGTTGAAAAGTGTCCTATAATTTTTTTATACCGGTTGAAATCCGAATTGTTCACTTTTATATTTTTCTCATATCTGAATGTTCTTTTATTTAGCACTAGGGAGGTGGGGAATTTAACGCCCTTTCCAACGGTATAATCACATTTGAATGTTGACTGAAAAATGCGGGACTTATGGTCATTTTAGTGACTTAAGGTCGAAAACACGAAAAATCTTAAAAGTGAAAAAATTCGGATTTCAACCGGTATAAAAAAAATTATAGGACACATTTCATCAGAAATTAGTCGTAAAATCGATCCCTGGCCGGCGGTACAACCTTAAGGGTTACACCCTGTATATTTACACCAATACGTTGTCACATTAATCAATCCAATAAGTATTTATTTATCTTTTTTTCAAGTAAGTTGTTGCCGAAAAAGATGGGGTATTGTTGGGGGACTAGGCGGTTAAGGTCTGGTTTGATTCTTGATACGTCAAGTTGTCTGACTTCGAATTCCATAGCATTGGTGTCATAAGTGGGATGTACCTACTGGGGTCTTAAATATAGAATTCATCTCCGCCGTTCAATCCCGAGAATAAGGAGGCGGAAAGAATATTTCCAGGTGAGATCTGAGGAACACGACTTTTTCTCCAGACATGAGAACCCACCGATTACTCACTTTGGAAGGCTACAAAATATCTGAAGAGGCCTATCACTCATGCTGCACTTATTGCGAGTGGAAACGAGAAATGGGCAAGGAGCAGCCAAGACAAAGCAAATACTTTTGCAGACCATCTTGCGGATATATTCACTCCAAATCTCGCAATGACGTAGGAACCGCCTCTAGAGAAACACCTCCACTTGATCAGGACATTGATATCCCATTAGTCACCATCAAAGAGGTAAAACAGGTGATCAGCAAGAACATCAACCCAAAAAAGGCACCAGGTTATGACCTCATCAGTGGCCAGATCCTCCAGCACCTATCGCGTAAAGCTATCGCAAAAATAGTCATGATCATCAATGCTGTAATGAAACTACGATGCGTCCCTCATCTGTGGAAGATAGCAGAAGTCATTATGATCCCCAAAACATGCGAGCCACCAGAGCAACCAAGTTCATACAGACCGATTTCACTTCTACCAGTACTATCTAAACTGTTCGAAAAATCGATACACAGAAGACTAATACCAATTATTGAAGAACGAAACCTGATCCCACGACATCAGTTTGGATTTAGGCATAAACACTCGACAATCGATCAAGTCCATTGGATAACACACATCATCGAAGAAGCACTTGGGAAGAATAGAGTTTGCTTTGCCATTTTCCTTGACGTCACCCAGGCGTTTGACAAGGTCTGGCAGGTAGGACTCAACTACAAACTGAGTAAGGCGCTGCCAATAAAGTATGCTGAGTTGCTACAATCATACCTCACTAATCGTTACTTCAGGACACAGCAAGATGATGCCTTTTCAGAACCAAAACCGATGTGTGCAGAAGTCCCGCAAGGGAGTGTACTAGGCGCACTCCTGTACCCCCTGTATACCAGCGATCTCCCAGAAACTGAAATTAACACCACAGCCACTTTCGCAGACGATACAGCGATATTGCAATATCGTTGGAGACGGTAACATTGAGTCAATGACCAAGTTAAAACGGTCAATATTTAGCATACAACAATGGACAGCGGAATGGAGAATCAAAATGAATGAAACTAAGTCGGTACATGTTGATTTCACCAATAAAAGAATATAATATATTCTTTTATATTTACCAGCTATCCCTCATGCAATCGAAGCCAAATACTTCGGTATGACGCTCGATGCTAGGCTTCGGTGGAAAGCCCACGTCAAGAAAAAGAAGGAGGAACTCCTTCTCAAATTCAGAAAAATGTACTGGCTAATGGGGAGGCGGTCAAAACTGCCAATCCAGAACAAGCTTACGCTGTATAATCAAGTACTCAAACCAGTCTGGACTTACGGAGCTCAGCTGTGGGGCTGCAAAGCTCAATCAAATCGGGAAATAATCCAAATATTCCATAACAATGTGCTGAGAAGTGTCGTCAATGCACCGTGGTACTTTGGAAATGAACGACTCTACCATGAACTTCAAATCGAAACCATAAACGAAGCCATCGAGCGACAAGCCGTACGACATCTTCAACGGCTAAGGTTTCACGTCCGACTCCTCGACACAAGCAAGATCACCAGAAGATTGAATCGTACCAAACCAATCGAACTTGATCACGTATGAAGCAGTGTAGTGAATATCATCATAAAAATGAACAAAACTAAGTTTTGAATAATATGTGCCCTATTTTCAAAATAATATTGTTAATGAGTTATTACGTGGAGCAATAAAATCTTTGAGAAAAAAAATCTTATCTTGGCTCTACCCGCTAAATAAAGCAGGGCGAAGGAACCGGCAGTGTAAGCGGAGGAAGGTTACAATATTATGTAGTCTCAATGGATTCCGCCCGAGTTGAGTACTAGAGGAGGGCGCTTTCGATGAAAGGACGCGGCTTTCGATCATCGGTAGAGAATACTTGACGTCCTGATAATCTGGTCCGATCAAAAGTCCTCGTTTCGCTCGCTAAGGGAGGCTGAGTTCTCTGCTAGGTATTGCTAAATCCCAGAAGGATTAATGTTAAGAAACATTGTTTAGATGTGGCCAAATGTTTAATACGTGTTGCCCACAGTTTTATATGGTGATTTTCGTACGTTTAGCGAAAACGTTCTGGAAGTTCTTTCGATGGAGTAGATTGGTGGTAATAAAAATTCCCGATTCCCTCTCTTTATCCGGAGTGTGGAAACGGATTTCTGATTAATGGTCTAGTCGTCGCAGTTCGAGTCCGCAACAAAGTGGAATCGATAAGTATCAACGACTCTTCGGCTTTGACAAAGTTCAAGAAGTCCAGCTCTTTTGATAGTAGGGTCGGAGAAGTTTCAGCTTTCTAAAAGTATAATCTTTAGAATCGATTAGTAGCATCATTGAAAAGTTGAGTCATCATTCAATAAGATTGAGTAGGTAAATCTATACCCAGCTCAGTAAATAAGTGAAGTACGCCTTTACTACAATATGTGATAATCCGTAGTAATTTCGCCTTCTGAACACGAATTTGCTATCAGAATTTGGCTAGGAAATGGGTAAAAATGAATACAAATTCACTCCTGAAAATCAACAAATCGGTTGACTTTCGAAACGTTTGTCCGCCATATTGGCTCAAATCGATTGAATTTCCAAAAATCATAATTTTTGAGGTTAGAAAAAAAGCAAAATGGTCTGACACAATTCTGAATGGCTCCGAACACACATGAATAATATTCCATATTATGGATTCGGATTTGAAAATAATTTTTTTGGGGGGATTTTCACGCACTTTCGCCTATTTTTTTGAGGTTAGAAAAAACTGTAATAGCCAAATTCTTATAGCAAATTTGTGTTCAGGAGGCGAAATTACAACGGATAACATATACTTCACTTTTTTGCGAGTCTGTGTTATCTGTGTAGCAATGAGTGACATTAATATGGGAATATCGATCTGAGAGTGTCAAGTATTCATCGACGCATTCCACCAGTGTGTATCCATAAGCCAAAGATACATCAGCTCGTTCAAACAAGAGAGCTATGTAACACGTTCGTGACCGGTTTTTTGAAAATAATTACAAGATTAAGTACATATGAAAATAAAACCACATTTTCCAAAGTTGAGGATCAAGTTTGTAATAAGCTCCGTATCCCCCTTCAAGTAGGTGCCCACATAGGGTTCAATTAGGATACAGGCTACATTACAATTATATGAACTGAACGTCCATACCTACTATACTTGCTTAAAAGCATAATATACTTGTGCGCTCGCTACTTGATTATGCTACTTGAGTACTTTCTGACATAGATTATGAATTGCATCAAGTTTTATGAAAGATAATGTTTTATACTGACGGTGCGGATTTTCTTTATATGCATAGCTATGCAAATAGCCGAATAACTTGATATAGCTTGTATTGCTCATTTTAGTTTTTCTGGCCTTAAGGCTCCGCAAGGAAAATTTCCTTTAGTATTTAATACTAAAATGGTACCGACATTTTATGTTGATGATGCAAACACACATTTTTACACGAAATCAAAGCAACTACAAAACATATTTTGATCGAATAATTTTTATTCAATCAAAACATGTTTTGTAGTTGCTTGAATTTCGTGTAAAAATACTCTCGTTTTGACACATTATAACAATGAGTTCATAAATATTATTAGAGAATATGAAACTATACAAATAAAAAGTGGAAGATCGTAGCGTTTCTTACGATATTGGCGTCATATTTGTAGTACGTACCTACCAACATATTCGTTTGCCGCGCTTGCCCCTCACATAAGGGGTTTCCCCTCTTTCCTCTTCTTTCTTTTCCTTGGTAAAGTGGGAGAAAAGCCAAAGCTTTCTAGCAATTTGCGGTAATCAACCGAGAGAGAAAGAGTAGCTGATTGGATTGGATACCCAGCCAGGAGAAATAGGGTGAGTTGGAAAGCGGTATGTTCTGAGAAAAGCTACATCATATTGCTTTGTAAAGTATATATGCACATATATACGAGTACATACATATCGTTTGTTTTGTTATCAAGGCTCGGCTATATTGAAAAAATAACGAATTTTTCAGATGTTTCGCAATTATTTGAATATAAATGCCATAAAATGGATCATAGGTTTCTTCAGTTCGAGCGAATTTACGTAGTTGAAACGTAGCGAACGACGTATAGTAATGCGAATTCATATTCAACCGAATTCCGTTATTCATGGTGGGTTTCTTTCTTGCAGTGAGTTCAGTGGACGTATTGTGGTGTACTGTTAATTAAACCTTGGTCTTGCTCTTGTTAAACGTAATTTTCTTTATCAACATTCCCTACAATGTTGAAGGTTCCCTACAAAGTTAAATATTGAAGTTCTGGCCGAGTTATCCCAGCAGGGTCTGATATTCGGTATCTTGAGGACAAATTATATGATTTGAATCAGCTGACGTCCCCAGTATGACACATGTTTTTCGTTTCTGCTTTTGAGCCCTTATTGTAAAATAATGGGTAGTCGTATCGTTCCATGTGATTTTAAAACCTGACGTCAATCAAAACCTACTCAAATTAGTATTAAATACTAATTTGAGTAGGTTTTGATTGACGTCAGGTTTTACAATCACATGGAACGATTAAGTTTTCTAAATTTTAGAAAACTCAATCGTTCCATTTTAGGTATTCAAGCCGTTTTGAAAATGTCATGTCTTAATTGTACCTCAAGCGCTTGGCCCAGGATTGAGTTTCAAGGACCATCCTCAGCCCGATCGGTGCCGAGAGACAGGAATTTTATGTCTCTCACTCTATTTTGAACGTTCGGAGGTTATTTGTAATCGATATGCGGAAACTACGTATCTCGGAACGTAAACAAATAAATTTTGCGGTGGTTTCTTGGTCGATTTCTATGGTCCAATATTGAAAATCATAAGTCAACACGGTCTCAATAGTGCTGACGACATCACAAACTCTATCTCATTAGTGACTAAAAAATGCAGTAAGTATTGAAAATACTTGAAATAATATATCGAGTAGTTTGAGCCAAAAGTTCTTGTGTCTAGCAGCTTCCTGAAGTTTGCAAACGCAATTGATCAACTAAATATTTCCGTATTATTGTGGTTCGGGAATCGAAAACTTTAATGTCGTAGGCTCCATTTTGACCGCAGGATTAGTGCTGGTCGTTTAATTTAGTGTGATTCCCTCTGAGATTTTATTTAGTGATCGATGTCGACATTTCATTGTTACGGCAGAGAGCGATGCTTCGAACTGGAGCTATCCAAGGGTTTATTTAGTGAAATGAACATCGACTGACTTTCGCTTCCGTCAACAGGAAATCTATGTAAAGCGCACTTCTTTGTAGGTGCGGGTGATATATGGCTTGATATGTCGAATGTACTGTTGAAGCAATACACAATTTTTGTTCATAACGATCTCTTAGCAAACTTAGGTAAGCAAACTGGTCCCCAACCAAAAATCTGCGAAGAATAATACGTTGGTATACTTTTTCATGGGAAAACTTACCAAACTATCCACACGCCAACTTTTCCTGCAAGACGTATTTTTTGGAGGGGAATTTTTCATTAGTTCCATACTTTGGTCAACTGGAATGATACTTTGTTGGAATGATTTTGTAGTTGTCCTCGTACGTAGATAGTGAATCCAAGCCAAATATGCTTTTGGTCCCGTACCTTTAATGCTATTTTGAGAGTGAGAAGTTTTAAAAGTTGTCAAATTTGAAGTTGAAAGAGTGGTTGAGGAAACTCATTTCCTAATCTGTCATAAGAATAGATAGAATATACAAGGAAAGAAGTAGAGGGTTCACTGGTGATTAAAAAACGCTTTGAGAATCAAAATTCCTTAAAAATGTAAACGTACATAACCGATGATCGGTGAATATAAAAAATAGTTCAGTATTGAGAACATTTACCCAATGTATTTAAAAATAGCAACACCTTGATTACCACAGGAGCTGTTCAGTAAAACCTTCTGTCGACTGAGGAGACGAATCCAATTCGGAAATAATGACAACTGCAAACGAACCAAGTCACTTTGGACGAAGAATTCGCCTCGAGGGTGATGAATAAATTAGGGAGGACGCTTACGAACCCTTCGGACACAACAAGGAAAGTGCTATACCGCAAGAGAATCGATATTGCGGGACCCGTGGCAGAGGGGCGAAAGATCGGAGGGGCGTTTGTTCCAAGTGTACAGTTTGCACGAGAGCAGTCATCCCCCTCATCCGTTCATGCCATCGGAGAAGTAGAGAGGCGGGTTTGGTTGTCTTGTCCAAACAAAGGACGATCCCGGAATTTGAAAACTCGGAGAAACTTTTCCCGAGCTAAAAGCAGTTTAAGAGAGACAAACCCGTCTGAGATAAGCGATTAGGGGTGAGGAGATTTACCGACTCAAAAGGGATCAAGCCAACGGAGGAAGAGGCTCACGCAAATTTAGTAGGAAAATAAAACTAACCGCAATGGGGTTCCAGCCTAATCAAACTTACGACTAACATTGCAAACATCTCTCCGTCCTTATTATATCACATATTTCAGGCTCGGCCCCATTATAAGTGTCAACAATTTAACAATTTTCAGGCACTTTTGAAGGAAGGATTTGTGAGTATTGATCATGCTTATGTGAGGCCTTCAGAATCAAAAATAGATTCTCCAAATTGTCAAATTTTACAGGAGAGACCTAAATTTGTTTGGAGCTCTCAGCATGCCCACAATCATATTAAATTTTTCTTTGGGAAACGATTTCATTTGTAAGGAGTACTTCTATTTATTCCCACCTAACTGCCCCACTATGTTTATCCGGTTTTGCAACTGGAAATTGTTCATGTTAATATGGTCTATGTGGTATGGTAGGTATATGTTAATATGGTCAGAGTGTTGTATTAAGTTTTTTTTTTTTTTTTTCAATAACGTCGGAAAATACTTTTCCCCATCATCTTCAGCTTCTTATTTGGGAGCTTAATATTCAGACGGCTCTCTAGATTGACACTGTATGTTTTATCGATTCAATACTATATTAATAAGGAAAATGTTTTAGCCTTCATCTCACTTGCTGAAACCGTCCGTCCGTTACGCTAATATATTTCTATGCTTAGGTATCACACTATGAAGGTGGATTTAGTATGCAGCCTCCTTAGGACTTTAACTTGAGACTCCAGGGCTCCGGATCGGGTGATTGGCTCCTATAGCTAATTTCTATCTTATTAACTCAATGAAGCTGTTTTTTGACTGGTAGCCTCCTTAGGACTTAAACTTTAAGCAGCATAGAGCCGGAATCAGCTGAGTGTCTCCTAAAGCTAATGTCTATGCAATTCACATTAAGAATCTGTAATTTGGTATGTAGCCTCCTGAGGACTTCCTGAGTACATTGTCCAGGCCCCGGATCAGCTGAGTGGCTAAAACATGTTCCATGCTTATAAGCATGTATAGAAATGTATTTCTATATATAGAAATTTGGCCGTAAGGGCAGAGTTTTTCCATCCTTTATCACAAACGTTTAAAGATGAATTTACATTAACGAATGGTAATAGTCCAATGATAAAATGAATGACAGATGTTAAGAATCGATCAAAAGTAGAGAGCAAACAGGCGCAGCATTTATTTTGGCGGTAAGGAGGTGTAGAAAGAGAAGCTGTTGGGAAAACCTCTTAGCAAGTCGAATAGGCCTTCCGGTCAATTTGATAATAGGCAGACCCTTTCCTTTGGGCTTCGGATAATCCCCGAAAACTCCTTCAGGAATGTTTACTCTCCGTCCCTAACCGAAGTTGGTCTTTCCAACCCCGGTTACGCTAGAGTACTTCCATTGGCAAGCGGAGACAACTCTATGCAACTGGAATTACTTTGTCCCATCTCAGCGGGGCAATCTAGAGGAAAACAGGCAAAGCTGTTCAAGAGCCGAGGGAGAAAGAATTTTCCGGTTCGGCCGGCGCTAGTTGGAGGGAAATGGAAATTTTTCAACTGCACGAACTCGGGGATCTTTCTATACCAAGAGGGGTGCCTACGCTTGAATCTGCATTGCACTCACTATAACACAACCCTAATAATTTTATTTGATTTATTCTTCAAATGAGAGTATGTTTGTGGATTTATTCAAGTATGATGAATGGACAAATAACATAATCATTTCGAATTCACTACACCTTTACGCTACAATGAACCACCACATACGTATCTATAGTATCTGGTAGAATGAATACATCAAGATGCTCAATTCCCATGCCAATAATATATTCTGACTGTATAATATACCTAGGTGGAACTGTGACGGGAAAAGTCCTTCTTTGAAAACGTGAAGTTATCTGATGAGCTATTTTACAAGACTACCTTTTTAGAAACTGCAATGGTAACAATCGTGCAGTACCCTGCTATTACAATATGAATATTATAGTAATCGAGGTAATAGTTTCTGCAGGGTTTACGTAGGTTGAATAGACACCGAGTCCCTCACTATGACGTGACACTGTGTCTAGCAGTGACGGTAATGATGGTGGTACCTACATCAAAAGAGAAGGGAGGATTTATGCATAACAAGTGAGCTCGTTACACAGCAATTTACTTCGCAATTAGGAAGCGGTTGTTGCAGAGCCGTCAACATCACAGTTCCGTCAATCACATCGGCCGTAGAGGGAATAATTAGGGAATAATTACGAAACGTACACAACGCGTGCATTGAAAAATTATGTTGATAGACGGTAACATTATAAGACTGCTTTGGAATTGGGTGAATCAGAAACTTTCCTCTTCAATGGTAAGAGCACGTAAGCCTCGAGTAAAAATGACATACTACAACGTTATAATATTATGTGTCATTCCACCAAAAGCCACTAAAACATCACATTTAGCTGCTCGAACAAAGTTATTTCCTACAATATCAATATCGAATAGTAGCCATCATTATAATGTCCTATTTTCTTCCGCAACGGTCTATGTATAGAATAGAATCTATGTATAGAATCAATATATACATTTCTGTATTCATTACCCTTCAGTCTAGATAACTTTCAAATTCGTTCAAGTCCATAACAATGCGCTGTATCTTTCTTCAAATCAGCATACTCTTACAAAGATGATATCCTGGTTTTGGATAGATTTGCATTTACAGCGGATTTTCAAATGCGAAATCGCTTTGGAATTTCCACTGAACGGGCCACGGTAGTGAGAAAATGGGGTTTTGATGCTATTTATTATACCAAATTGGAACATTATGAGAATTTTAAATGCCCCATTACGTCCTCGGTATATAATATATTATGGGAAAAATTTCAGAATCACTAAGAAAAACTACTGTACTTGTAATAAATTGCTCCTTTATAAGTTTGGTTCAACAGAAGGAAGTTTAATTCTGAAGAGAGAGAGTGATGGGTTTTGAATATAAAACGCCGGGAAGACTCGGATACAGCGTTTTATCATGAGAATCAACCAATTCAAAAAATACCTTCCTTCAACATGCTACGTGGAATTTGAAGGATATTCAAAACATTGTCTCATATCCGAAAAAGGTATTAATTTACTTTCCATCCGGCAGATCAACGAAGAATTCAGTGTTTCACAATCTTGCGATGTAGCAATTGTATTCAGCGCCAAGGACGGTCATATTGGAGGAAGGAAGAGTAGGCCGAAAGAGGCCCACGAGCCGCCTCAGTGGATGGGGACAGCAAAATTAAGAGGGAGCGGAAGGAAGGCCACCAGCGGGTGAAGACCTGATCGTCACTGGTGGGGCCCACTGGCAAGAGAATATTACTTCACAGAGGAAATAACACAACAGTGTAGAGAGAACCACAAACCCTCGTTCAATTCTCGGTGATAATCTCGTCTTGGCACTATCAGTCCCAGACTGTGAGTAAACTCCCCTATGTCCAGTAGTAGTTCGCCTGTATCCCCCATCCACGAGGCGCATTTCAGTACAAACCCGCTGCCACGAGAAACAGTATTGTAGATTGTGAGTTTCGCCCGACCGTAACCCTTCTCCAAAGTACGAGTAAATCTATTTCGCACCCTTCAAACATGATATTCATTAACCAAATGTTAATGAACACCATGCCATTCCTAAATCCTTAGATAGTGAAGTAACAAAACCGTAATGCTAGACCCCACAGGGAGTTGGACGAGTGAAGATAATACCGGAATGAGGGTTCATATATCGAACCGCGTGGCTTACTGAGCGAGAAAACTCTTGGTGGATCACCGGTTATCCGTCATCCCTCCATAACTCGACGTCAGGCGTGACAAGCTATGAACAATTCAGCAGAAATCTAAAAATCTTTCATGAACCGACGAACAACATCAAAACCAGCGATAAAATTTACTGATGATACTATCTAGTATTTTACTGGTACGTTTTGAAGACACAAATAAGCAGGTTGTAGTAACATCTGTGCGGGGGTAGTCCATACAATACTACATATTTATAATCTCAAGCATTAAGAAGTGAGTGTCTGGAACTGATGTCTAGGCACAATCTATGTACAATGAAACCATATATTTCTATGATAATAAATGATATATATAGTCGTCGCCTTATACTGAGAGCCTCTCATCTCCACTTGGACCGTAGAATGATAAATTCCCAACTCCTAATTTCTCAGAATTTTGAATTTTTCTATATTTGGCTTCTCCAACTTGATTTTCACACCTGTGATGGTTGCTGTGCTCCAGTTGTCGATCTTTTTGCTCTGGGTGGGCATATTGCCTAACCCCCCTTGAACAGGGACGAACAGCGGCCATCCATTACATGGTAGCAGAGTGGTTGGTTGGTTGAATTTGCAGTAGTAATTTGCAGTAGTACCGTTGCGATGGAGGTTAACCATGTCTTGGAGTTTTCCAGTTGTTCTTCTTGGATTGGAACTCCATACTACTTTCAGTCCCTCTTTTTTCTATCAACAACAGCCTGGCATACCAGGTGTTGTTTGAAGGTGGGATTGTGATGGTTGCTTCTCGATCTTTTTGTTCGACCGCTCTAGGGATATACGGTTCTGTGGAAGCACAGACCGGATATCCCTCTGGCATATTGCCTAACCCCCCTTGAACATGGGCACACAGCAGCCATACGTTACACACCATAGCGTCAAAAAATGGTCATTATTATCTCCTAGAAAATATGAATACCTCCCACGAAAACCCCCGCCACTGCAATGAAGTAACTGCGCAGTTTTTTCCCTCTCCTGGGAAGTTATGTGGTATGAAGATAAGAGGTCCAAGCGGGGAGGAGAGGATCTCATTCTAAGGCGATTATATCATCATATTATGATATCGTAATATTATTATCATAATATTACTGTGTAAATATCATAATATTATTAATAATAATCTCATGATATTTCTAATATGATTATTAGAAATATTATTATTATTATTTCAAAATATGATATTTCTACAGTGCCGAACCGAAAATTAAACTGATCTTGATGGATTTATTCTATCAACGGATTTACCGACACATGACATTTTATTAAAACTTTAAATACATTTTGTAACAGTGATGGTAGTTCATAGTGAGGGGATTGATATATACATAAAACCTAAATAAAGCCACCTGTACATGTTATGCTCTCAACACACAATAGTAGATCATTTCACAGCCGACTGTCAACCATAAATGACGGTTTATAAATCAGAAATATCTGAAGTCCCAAGACGGTTGTGCAATTTTCAAAACATTCAACTATAAACAACCAAATGCTATGAATACTACCCACAATGCGTACATATATTATATGTTAAACTATCAAGTACTACTATTTTGAAGCCATTGCAAAAATGTTTTCGTCCAGTTCGGGAACTCGGCACAACCTATCTTCAACGTTCGCGGACAACTGCAATAGAGCTGAGCAAAATCCATATCAATAACCGGGGGTTTTAGGCTTATTGGAATACGTAGGAATGCCAGTTGGAAAAGGAGAGTGTGTGGAACTTACGCTTGCGTGGGAACCCTGGAAAAGCGGAAGCAGTAGTTCTCATTGAATCCCCACGAAAGGAAGGAAGTTATTGGTTGACGCCTCTTGTTGACACGACTGACTTCTTCACGCGGATCACGGAATTCTTTCCGCCTTCCTCCGCATTTCTTTTGCGCTTTTCTGTTTGTGATGTGCGACACGGTCGATCGCACGTTCAACCAATTCCGAAAGACCTCGCACGAGTCTAAATCATTTCAGGAGTCATTTCAGAACCCTTTGGGAAGTAATATAACGTTGAGTTCCAAGCACGTGAGTACGACGGTAATCACACACAAACTCAATCAACAAAATTGTGCCGATTTGAAGCTAGAGAGGGGAAATTAGAAGTCAAATATCAAAGACGTGATCTGAAATTACTTAGCGAATTCTCATACACGTCTCCAGTTGACATTTTCTTTTAAAAGAAATTTGGATGAAAAATAATTGTGGTTTATAAAATATCCATTATTTGTGAGTTGATGCCTCTCAAATTACATAAACGTTCTACAATATGATACATGGTTCCGATCAAATAGGTACAATTCCTATGTTCACAAGAACAAAGGTATTCATTCCCCAATAACAATACCTACATACATGGTCTGGCAAGCTTTCGATTTTATACAGTGGACTTGACGGACGAGTTCATTCTAACACCGACTACTTTATTGATCAGTGGTAGAATTGTTATGCGTTCACCCTCCCCGTTACACACTCGATTTCCTCGCTGTGTTGCTATTATACTGACTCGCATATTGCCGCACTTGCAATATTCGGTGATATCGGGACCAAACATCACTTTTCAGTAATGACCAACTGTTTCCATTTCGAAAGTGTCGAGATAGCGGTCACAATAGAATTGGGATAAATATTGTCGGAGCATCTGTGGGCCGCAGAAAATCGAGAGGATAATTTGAAGGACAATACCAACAAAGAAATACGAAATTTAACACGCCTCATCTTTTATGAGTCAGTCAATAGATTCCAATAGCTATGATACCATAGTTCAGGTGTTACTACATGTAGTAATAGAGTATATTACTACATGTATATATGAATAGAAGATTAGCGTCAACCATAATCATATTACATATAAATCTACTCGTATATAACCATCGGCATGATCCATCCCTGGCAACAGCCCCTGGGATGGAGCATCATCTAGAGGGACTTTATACAATTTTTGAATGCAGACCGTTCATTGTGTATGTTTCTACCGAGCTACCATGCTTAGCTCGTGGGAGGCCTAGGATTTTGAGCGAAGAAGTTTCGTCTCTTGAACGAACGAATGTTCGTGCGTTCGCTTAGCTATGGAAAATTAAACACCAGTCTGTTTCCACCAGCTGATCGATTGTTGTAACCAAACCAATCGAAAATACTCGAACTTGCAAGGCATTCGTTCTTCAGTCCATTTTCTTACATTCGTTACAAATTAACAAAAATGCAGTTAAATTGGTATGGAATGGTGATTCAAGGCAGATTACAACTATTTCAAGCATCGAACTGTTAAGAGGACGATTTTGTGTGGTTTTCAGAGATCAAAAATTGTAAAATCGCCTAGGTTCATTGTATAATCAAAATTCACCAAGAGGTGTGGAAAGGTGATTCACGACAGAAAATAATTCTTGAATTTCTAGTTGTGGGGAGTCAAAATTCGTTGTAGTAACATTTTAAATACAATAGGCCGAAAACAAACTATTGAAAATTCGAAGACTATCGAAAATTTACGCACTTGGCTGAAACTAACTGAAATTGGCCTAAAATATGAACAAATTACATCCAATTGATATAAATAAATGTGTCAATTTACCATCGGGCTCAACAAGGGTGGTTAATTCAAGTACATGATCGTTGCTGCACTGCATTTTGTTACAAATTGAACGCAAACAATCGTTGTTTGTTCATGAACGTTTGTCGACCAATCAGTAGCTTAATTAGGATTCATATCGTTAAAGATGTTCCAAAATGTAGTAACGCAAGTACAAAGTACGTTTCTTCCAAAATATGCTTCTTCAATATCTACAGAACGGTTTAAGCTACTGTCTCCATTATCCAGGAATTCACAATGTTCACTTCACCAATTCACCAATAAATTAGGTATTTGACAACCGTGATGAATACGAAAGACTCGACGGTTTGCGATTTTTTCAGCACCGCTCGTGTGAGTAATAAAATTGATGACCTCATTGGTTAGGGCAAACCGTGCGTCAGCGATGGATAGAATACTGGTGTAGCGAGAAAGGCTCTTGGCTTCCGAACGAAAACAGAATGATGTCGAACTAACACTCGCGTTGATTAATGCTCCCATACCCCGAAGATAATAAATCATTAGCTCTCATGTTCGCCCGGTAAATATTTACCAAAAGGGAGAAAAGAGAAGAGATATCCGAGGGTTTGTGGGGCACTGGATGTTCATAGGGGGGTAGGGAAGCGATAACGGCGAATTTGTTATGGAAATGTCTAGCTGCATGGCAGCTAGGTCCCAAACACCCATTGTCTTGGCAAGCCGCTTCAATTGTCCTTCCTGCTTTCAGATAGGGCGGTCAGCAGTTGCGGTCATTCGCAGCTCTTTGTGCACTCCCAAGCGATATTATAGCTTCTATAAGCCCTACTTCTATTCTACGAGAATTGTTCATGTCATCGATTCTCGTTTTCACGGGTTACACCTTTGAGAATTGTACATCCCGTTTATTATGGCGATGAACTGAAATTGAAATTTCCTGATTAGACGACTAAATATGAATAGTACAATACCTCTTGTTATGTTCTTAAATTGTTCAACACGTTTAATAGGAATGAACTTTAATTGAGTTTCGATAGAAATTCATAATCAAGAACAGAATAATTGAATGCCAATAATGGGCCGAATGCTGATGATCATATTTCGCTCAGCTGATGCAATTATAATGATAGCACAGCGCATAACCGTAGGAGCAAAGTCAAATTCCAACTGAAAACACTACACCTCTAATGTAACCTCTATTCATACCACGTAATTTATTCCTTTGAACCTCAACAGTCATATTATTAGTACCTACTACTATAATATAGTTCCATAGTGTTTCAGTATTTTGTTATCATTACCGATTGCAATACTTTCGTCCTAACCTCCGAATTTCCATTAGAAAGTAAAAAGGATGAACCCATAACTATTGGTGACTTCGTTTTAGTAAGATTTTTCTACGAGGGAAAAATAAAAAGTTTTTGGGGCCCAAGATTTTGGGTTCCTAAGAAAATAAAATTAGCGACAAGATGAAGGATTTTTCAACGTGAAGATGTAAATGAATGCAAAATGAAGGCGCGGAATTCCAGAGGCTTATTAATACCCGATCACCTAGTCAGCCAGCCCTCTGACGTCATAGGCTCTTACGGCATAGGCTGTGACGTACTAGTTGGCCTCCTGCCTGCCGTCTGACTTCATACGCTCGTGCGTCGTAGGCTCTGACGTACTAGTTGGTCTCCCGCCAGCCGTCTGACGTCATAGGTTCTTACGGCATAGGCTGTGACGTACTAGTTGTCCTCCTGCCAGCCGTCTGACGTCATACGCTTGTGCGTCATAGGCTCTGACGTACTAGATGGCCTCTGGCCAGCCGCCTGACGTCATATGCTTTGACGTACTAGTTGGCCTTCCTCTAGCCGTCTGACGGCATACGCTCGTGCGTCATATGTGCGTCTGACGTAGTGGCCCGCCTGTCGCTTGTGTTCTGACGTGATCTGAGGGAAAGGGTGAATCAAGGAAACAAATTTTTCCCGTTTCAGTTTATGTGCCAAAGCAAAGACATGAAAATGTCAAAAGAATGTAAACTCCACCCTGTTGTTGATACAGTCGAGAATTAAATGCTTGCATACGAGTCTGCAACACATTGGGACATTTCATGTCTTTAAAGAAGTGATTCAAGAACCTTCGAACAATGCTACATCACTTACCCCAGTAGCGTAGTTGTTATACTTAATTGTAGGGTTCATCATAAATTATGAAGCTTGCATTCGTATAGACAATATAAATTATTGAGAATGATCACCTGTGTGTAAACAATTATTTAAACAATCACGCTCATACCGCAGCTTGTCGGCCACGCACTCCGCAGTGGTTAACGTAATATGGTTAGGTAAATCGAGAGCTATCCAACGAGTGGTGAACGATTTTTGTACGATGATAACTGGCGAAGATAAAGTTCCGTAGCAACGAATCGGTTGTAAGCGAAAATCATCAGAAATTTTCGTGACGATTTCGCGTAACGCTTTTGTGTAACGTTTTTCGAGTTATGTGCCAGAGTAAAGACATAAAATGTCAAAACCCGATCATATATATCGTCCCATTCATGCCAGAACCATAAAAAATCTAAATTTGAGTTCGGCATTAATTGAGAAGGTATTGAAGGATTTTCTACCTAATTTATTTATCTAATTTACCTAATTTAGATTTCTAATCTATTTATTAAAAATCCTTACAAATACTCAGGTGTTTTTTAAGGATTTCTAAGGATTTTTCTAAGCATTTCTACGGATTTTTTTTTATAAATAGAGTGGGTCAATACCCCCTCCATTGGTGCCGAACTCAAATTTAGATTTTTGGCACATTCATGGTTTTCACATGATGAATATCATAATATATTATAATAATATTATATTATAATATATTACGCGGGTTTTTTACGGAGGAAAGTATTGCAATCGGTAATGTTAACAAAATTCTGAAACTTTATCGATGCGATCGCATCCCTGAAGAACACGGTACAAACAATCGGATATCTACAACGATTCCACTACCAGTTTCTATGTACGAGAGCCTCAGTGGAAAAAACTGCAAATTCTTGCCACAAAGGATTATTATCTTTGACTAAATGATACATTAATTATTATTATGAATTATCATTAATTATTAATAAATATTCTCAAGTAGTGTAAATTATTATTAATTGTTTATTATTAGGTAATTATTATTAATTGTTGATTATTGTAAGTTGTCCTTTGAACCTAACTCGATATCTGAAAACCATGACATGCACATTGTGCTGTTCGAATCAGCTGGGCCAGAATGAACAATTAGAAAAGTCTAAAAATTAAACTCTATTTAAATGTATACAAAAAAAGCTACACCGTTCAATTTGAATTTTTCGAGATATGAAGTTTTCAAAATTTCCAAATTAAGTTTGAACCCTTTCCTATTGACCTAGGGTTAAGAAAAGTTTCAAGGATCATTGTGGTGCTGGTTGGAACCCGTAAACCAAAGTTCGTAATTTTAGCACAACGCTAACTGAGCAATGCCGCGGACAGCGTGAGGCGGACGAACATTTTATTCGATTTTCTGAATCTACGTACCTACCTTGAAAAGTAAACCAGCAAATTTTGAGGGGGCCTATTTTTTTCTTCTTGGACGATTTCAAAGGTTCATTATCGAATATGATAAACAAAAAAGCTCAAAAAAATGAACACAACCAACAGATGCATTCACCTCATTTTTGGTAAATTCTCAAAATGAACCGAAGATTCAAAATTCACAAATGGTACTTTTCATTTACTTGAAACTCCTGGTTATAGATATAAATATGTTATCGTGAATAACTGTTAATTATTGGATTCTGTAGTTTTTTATTTGCTCTCTTAACAACGGACACGACTTCAAGGTCCAACTTTTGTCAAGAAATTTGAAGTCCCTTGATCTTTCGTTGAATCATCTCCGTAGAATCACCAAACAACTTAACGGAATCAAGATCAGCTACAAAGTAAAAAATTCTAAATTTTAATTTGTACTTTTGGGACCTCCGAAATTATTAAGTAGAGAGAAGTTCGTTCTCACCGTGAGGGTTCCCAAACGTGCTTTGTGTTATAAAAATACCAGACGGTGAACAATTCTCTGCTTACAAGTATCTTGCTAGTAGATGAAGTAAAACATGTTACACTATCTTCCGATATGGTCCTAATACCGTAATAATGTAAGTGCTATTTGCTGTGACGTGAAAATCCCAATCACTCACCTCCATACGTCAAAGCTTTGAAGAAACTTACGATGCCACGAAGCATCGTAAAAAATGCATGAGATCCCCATGTGACGTCACACGTTCATCTCTCCAGCGCCAACCGGGAATAAAAAATTAAATGGCGGGAGACCATAATAGATTTCTCTTGGGAATACCAGATGAAAATGTTCGGCTCCTGTATAATGCAAGAGCCAAGAGGGGGAAAATCCACTCGTATTTCAATTTATGCGTACGAAAAATGATTGTGGTGGTTCGTAATGAAGCGGTAAAAGTTCTCGCTGTAATAAAGGCAGAGATATTTTCAAGTTTAACGCCATGAGAATTCATTAGGCTCATCGATCAACTTTATTCAGAGCAAGGGGGAATGAACTGTACATTTCACGAGAGTTTATATCAGCACCATTCAGAATTTACAGGTGTAAAATTGTTATAGCGCTGCAAACAACCAGAAAACTGTTTATTATTCATGTTAAATGTAGTATACTTTTTCATACCAACCCTAATTAAATAAACAGTCCGTATGGACTGTTTATATGACTCGTTCATGAATTTAGTTGATATTTATGTAAAAAACTCTACAATGGCCTACAAACTCTACGTTTGACCAGTAAGTTAGAAGAATGTTACAGTACGAATGTGAGAACGTATGGAGCCACAAGGAACAACATTTATGTACCTTCTGCACTTTAGGGGACTTCGAATATTCTTTTATCCAGTTGTGGGTGTTGCAGTTACAGTCCCGTACACGCACTCAACTGATGGAAGGAGTGGACATTATGGGATTGTCGTATTACTTTTTTGGCTCATTTTTGTTGTGAAGTGACGATACTAAACACGTATTTGTTGAGAGATGCCAGTTGTGCCGTCAAAACAGCCAAGTGTGTACAGAGTGTACCCTTTAAATCTCAGGACCTAGCAGCGAGATTGGCTATAATAAGCAACAAACCCCAATAAGAGTACAGTTTTACAGTTAGTAAATCTCAAGACCTATTAGGAGGGTCCGCTTTTTCAGTAACAAACGCACAAGTGACAAATATCCACTATGCACAAAGAGCAATTTCATTGGAAATTATTTCATGAAGTATTTTCTCCATTGTTTCCGAAAAACCAGAATGAGTTCATACTTTACAGTTCATGTTTATATTTACCATTACTGTATTGGTTAAATTTATTCGGAAAGTTTCTAAATTAAGCGCCTTGCTACTCTGGGGCTATTGGAGATAGTTGAGTTTCGTTGAAGATACGTGATTGGAGATACCTACGTTGTAAGCAAATTTACATCATGTGAACAGCCAAAATAATAATCGTAGTAAAATAATATGTAAATCTACTGCAAATATTTGGGGAAAGCAGGAGAAGAGTTTGAAATGAAATTGGTTCATTATATTATAAAGGTTACCGGAGAGGGAGGTGGTGTGTGTGTGAAGCGAGACTGAAAATTAAACTGGTTGGCGAGCGAGCAAAGCGGAATGGAATTGAGTGGCCAACAGAGTTATTGCATTTCGCCCGTCTGGAGCCCTACGGGCCTTTAGGTGACGGGAGCCTTCATTCTGTGCTGTTTGCACCTCTCTCTACTCCTTCAAGACGTATTTTATTCAAATGAGGGGAGTGACACTTTGCAGCACCTCTGTGAATGTGAAACGTATCCTCCTGACCGATATTTGTAAAGGAAGACACCACGTGCCGTTATCTACCATCGGCTGTGTTTAAATCGTGTGTCCACTTCAACATGAAATATCCAAATTTCACCTACCAGGGAACAAAGTTAAGTGAAGATTCAATTTTCGTTTTTTAAGTATCTCCAAAAATGAACCATTGGAATCGATCGAGAAAAACCAAAGTCGTGCCAAATAAATCCAAAATTTCTAAAAATTCTAAAATAAATAGATTTTTTCGAGACAGCAACTTTTTTTTCGAAATTCGTAATCGTTTTCGTGACGAATATTACTCCTGTGTCAGGGCTCTTACTTCCAATATAAATACCTAGATCTATTTGAAATGATTCCACTATGTTGTCGTTTTTGAGTTCAAAATCCTCGTCCGATTTCGTCACTGGAGTTTGAAATTTGACGAAAAAGTGCGCACTTCAATTGTAAACCTGGGATTCATCAACTAATCATATAAATGTGTGTGACGGTTAGAGGGAGCCTACTTATTTGGAAACAGATTTTTCCTTGAGTCTGTATCACAGTAACTTCATGCAACAAATTCACATGACATCCACCACCAGGTATCTATTACGCACGATACATGGTCCACACTTAATTAAGACCTTCGTCAAGCTATCCTTCGATCATTACGGTCAAGCCCGAATTGCCGATATACACGACCATGAGAGATGCGCTCAGGGCTCTAATGGCTCACCTGTGCTTAGCCCAGTGATCGACAGCACCCCTTCTGCGGCAAACCGCCGACGCAGATGTGTGCCTTTAGGGACCTCTCTAACCATGACCACTCGCTACCATCTGACAAATGGCCAAGAAACCGTTTTACCTTGTCGCGTATCAATCACACCCGGAGCCACAGCAGCGGGAAAGCTAAGATGGATTCTGATGGCGTACCCCCTATTACATGGGAACATTACAAACACACTCATAGTCTGGGCTTGACTAACGTCCCATATTATTTCTGCGGACTCCATTCCAAGTAACCATTTTTCCTTGTAATGTCCTTGGAATAACGCTTCGGTTCCCTTCATTACCCATTTATGTTCCTCCCCATTACTTCCAGCATCCATTGGACGTGTCATATTTCAATTGTATTTCCCTACTAAACCACAACTGCCAAAATTTCCCCGCTAATACATGACGGTTGAGAAATGACGGAGTAGGCAACCTACAAAACACGGGTTTTGTTAACATGACAGCTCTCTCCCAGATTCTGGAGCATTTTTGGAAGTTTATGATCTTGGAGCAACATTCAATCAATATAGCTTTGCCTGTTATTCCAAATTTATTTCCTATTGGTTTAAGCACAATAAAATAAACTCATTAAACCAAAAGAAGAAACTGGCAGACACCTCTACCACTAAATTCCGGAAGTACGGGCAGAGATTCCACAGTAAATGTGGGCAAACGTGAAGCAAGGGTTTTTACAATCTTAACCCCATAGAGGTTGAAAGGGGGTAAAAAGTATGAGCCAACTTAACGATACCGCTCGGGTTAACTAGCTCGCAAAGAGCAAGGTGAAAATGAACATAGTAACTCCTCAGGATAAAACGCTGCAAACTTCTCTATAACGGTTTATTTATTTATTTTTAAAGATCACCCTTCTGTCTAGTTCACTGTTAGGAGTACGATATCTTTTTGAAAACCATAACCATGACATATAATTAGTGAAATGAGCTTAAATATTTTGTGTTCCTTTGAGATGGTCATTAACTAGCTCAGTTTCTCAACTGAATTCCGGGCCGACTTATTAATTATCTATTCTATAATTTTGAAATAAAGATAATTTATTTGCATTTATATAATTAGTGGATTTTTTATTGTGCCTACTTAGGTCGTCAATAGTTTACCTTAAGATGCCTCGAACCTCCATTGCGAACGAACAGACCCGAATGTGCTCCAAAAAGTCACTGAATCAAAATCTATTCAACCTATTCGGAAAACTATTCCTTTCCATCTGATATCTCCGAGATTCGGTGTATTTGAAAATGCCAAAGTATTCGTACTCACTTATAAATTATCATCTTTTTATTATCACCATGCTTCACTTCCAATTTTTTGTATCAAGGGTGTGTAGTCGGATTTGATCACATTCGTTTTATAAATCAATTCAGATATCAAACCTATTGTTATTAATTTTTCATTTAAATACGGTCGAGATGGCCTACCTTAGTGATGATTGGAAGTGTGTTCAAATTATGTATAACCATAGGTGAGCATCCTAATATAAATACAATCTAAATAAAATTGATGTTTGTCGTATCCCACTGCATCCACAGTAGGAGCATTTAGAACTGTTGTGATTCAAGGCTGAACAGGAATACAAAAAATATAATGCTAGGTTATGGACTCATGTATACTTGAAACACGATCGAAGCGAGCGCGAAGGTTTATATTATACTAGTAAAGCAGGGTGCTATACTACACACCCGGAAACTTTTCAGCAAATACGCTTGGGATCAATTACCTGCGTAGGTAACAAGATCTTTCGAAACCGCCAAACTTCCTCGTGATTGGTGGAAAACTTAGTTCTTGCACGCCGGTTCAGCATGTCCAGATTACGGTCTCTAAACTCCCCAGTTTCAACCAAGGGACGAAGTTGTGACATAGGAAAGGCTCTGGTAAATTAACGGTTTTCACCCGACCGCCTGGAATACGCTCGAACAACCAGAACGGGACGTTTATTTTGGGTGTTCTGCAAGATAGTGTACGACCATACATTTGCTATCTTAGAGAGAGAAACGTGATCAGTTTTAAAGCTGGGAGCGACCAGGCAATGAATTGTGTGCGACAAGAAAAACTACCGTTGCCTCCTCCATACAGATGGGAATTCGTTCCGTCAACCAACCTACAAATTGCGATAGTTTTACTATCGACGCAGAAAACGTTTCCCTAATGACTAACCTGCCGGACTCCGACACGCAATCACGCCGTCACGCTATATCGTTGAACAAAATAGAGCGAAGGTTATTGTAGTGAACATACGCATCAATGCGCATTAAAATAAAATTATTTCCTACTAATCTTGAGATAATGAATGACCCCTGGAGTGTTGTGCTTCCAAACACTTGAATTATTTAATTATTATTTAATTTAATTATTTAAGAGGGTTAGGGGGAGGATTACCCATGATTCCCAAAATTAAACAGTCTGATAAGTGACACCTCATTTTGAAGTCTTTTTTTACGCTATGCACGACGGTCGACAATTTGTTATAAAACCAGTAAAATGGAGACATTTTACATAAAACCAGTTATTTCTTCGAAAATTCGCTCTTATAGCCACTTACAGACTGTGGATTTTTTTATTACTCTTGGTAGACCAAAATTTAATTTTGGAATGACTCTGGTCAATACCTACTTCGCATTTACTAAACAGTGCTGGGTTTACTTCATTATAATATAATGACTGTGCATTATAGACGTTGGATGTACTATATAATATATATAATATAATGTATTATATAATATACATAATGAATGTATATTATAGATGTTGTATATTATAGACGGTTGATAGGGTAGGCTGCCTTATCTTTGCTTTTATCCTTTGCTTATCCTTGCCTTATCCTTATATTGCTACAATAGGTATACCTACCTTCTAACAGCCAGTTTTGTGGAAGTTCTATGGAATCACTGAATGAAATACCCAAGAGCTCAATCATACATCGAACGAGTTAGATACTTACCTAATAAAGATAATAGAAGCATTTGAACAAGTCTAAACAACAATCTGTAAAGGGATCGGAGACGAAGTTTTCCTCACTCGGCGAAATAAGCTCTACACCGGACGTTTACTCGGGCAAAAAGTGAAGAGGGTCAAATTATAGGGTTTTCGACCTCTACGGTCACACCAACCTGTTTCTTCAAAACACCCAGGTCACAGCTAGTGTCTCAATACACCTTTTGAACTTTCATATCCTTATAATTCTTCATGTAGTGCATTCTATCAAGATTTCCTAGTTCAATAACACAATTAAAATTTAATTGATTCAAATTTAATATATAATGCTATTGTACAAAGTCATGATGCAACATGCGCTGAATGCATCAAGTTATTCAAATTTATACACACTTTTCTTCCGATTTTTTTTTGGTTTACCGTCCAACTGTGGGCCATCGCTCACTCCCAAATATACATAATTTACCAGTTAGAAAGGTTCGATATAGTAATATTATTATCATCCGTAAACTGTGACGGTCCCTAATAGCGGAAATTCTCTTTAAACATGTTCGGGCAACGCCGTATTGGAACTCTCTCAACATTTAGTTCTGAAGCAAACTTATTAACAAACTGTGAGGTGGTAAAAACAAAAGTTAGTGGAAGGGTGTCGGAGCGATTTGAAGTTCAAAAGTGTTCGTCTAATTGAGAGGGCCTCTCTAACTTGGTGAATCAATGCTGTAAAAATTCAATAACCGAAGATACTACGTGCAGAAACTGTGGAAAGGCAAAGTTCATCGGCTGGCAAACTGAATAACGAAATGGGAGTGTTTTTAGTCAAGAACGAATAAGTTTCTTGAGGAAAGATAGGAGTACAAGGAGCGACATTGTTATACCTACTTGAGGCTTCAAGTACGGGTTATATTAAGTAAGACGAATTTTCGAACAAGTACCTATATTCGTATTTGCTTACGCCGGGTATACTAGCGTAGAAGATATATTTAGCAGTGGTCCTACAAAACATGCAAAGTAACATGCAGTCTGACTTGGTCATCTTCTAGTAACGCAGTCCCCTCTGTAAGTTCCACATGATATACATCTTTCAGCCCTTTCCTCGCCATGGCTGAAGTGACATGGTTGGACAAAGTAAAAAAAACGTGAGAATTATCGTTTCTTTACTTGAAAGTAATTACTAATATGAACAGAATAGAAATCCAACATTTCAACCACATTATGAGAGGTCTTTAGGATAGGTTGCTACAGAACAGTAGATATTATTCAACAAGCATACTGCAACAAATTAAAAATGGAGGGTAAGCCAGAAGGAGTCAAACAAGAGTAATAACATCCCCATTTCCAATGTGAGACCCACATCTATGGAAGGTGGAAGTTCGTCGGGTGAACACTCGTAGAAAGAGAGAACGAAGGTGGAAAATCACGAGTAATTATGCCCTTTCTGTAGCGAGACCATAGTAATAAGAAGTGGCGATCATAATTTAATTATGCCAGGAAAATAATAAATTATGGATCTATAATTGGAAATAATATTATGCAAACGGCTCGAATCGAGACTTCTTATCATCCGGGTAAGTTAGTGGTTCATGATAGAAAGTGGTTCGGAAGCAATGAAATTGTCATTTTGTAGAGTGTTTCCCAAGAGAACATCAAAGATCAGCATTTTCGATATCGAACGATTTAATGGAACCTTCATTCGAAACACTTTGTCTTGGTATACGGAAACACGGGTTTGTAGCTTCGAAAAGAATGAAATGAATTCTCGCTTCTGATTGTTTGTGACACCCGTCGGTCGAAATTACATGCCTCATACAGAAATTACACTTTCAACCTCCATTATATTAAGCATTCCAAAAGCTTCGTACTCTATTCCAAAAAACTCTTTTCTCTCCAACACTGTCCTTTCTTCGACGAAAATCCCGATTCGGCCTTGTAGATATTTTGTAAGCATCATGTAAGCATCATGCAGCCTTTTAAAAAAATTTTAAAATAATCATTTAATGTCAGTAAATAATCGGCAGCAAAAAATATTTTACCTTGTTTATATTTCCGTGCTCGAAACGAATGTTGGGAGGAAATTCCGACGTTATCAAGGCTGCGAATATAATTATTATTTCAATAGTGAGAATCTAACAACAAAAATTAAATGAGCCCCTCAAAATTTTTTGGTTTACCTGAGACCTGAAATATTTCAATCCAAATATTTAATGAAAAATGATGCAAATTTTTAATTATTTGAGTGAGTTCTCTTTGAGCATGGGTTCAAAACTTGAGTGGCTGCAATACACTGCTTGCTGTCGTCAGAGTAAAGGGAAATAAGTTTAATGAATTCGACAACATGTATTTCCTAAAATTTGGCAAACCCTCGTATGGCTTTTATTTTACCTCCTAGCAAACCTACGACCCCTAAAACATGTACCATTTAATAAGTAACATTTAATAAGTATGAAATTTAAACTTATTTAATTTTATTTTACCTCCTAGCAAACCTACGACCCCTAACCTAGCCTTCATCCTATCTCGCAAAAACGTGGCTCTCTTCACGTACGACTTTTTTCTAACCAATTGCCAAATCAAAACATACGATTAGGCTTCCCAGCTAGGTTGGCAATACATTATTTTTGCTTTCTCAGGATTCTTATATTAATATTGAATGAATTTACCTAATTGGAGATGTCTTCGGCCTGGGCAGTCGGCTTTTCTGGGAGTCGCGGGTCAATTTTTTGTGAGACTAATACGTACATTCAATAGATTGAGAAAACTTTAGCAGATATGCGGAGGGAAAAGCTTCCCCAATTCTCACTAGCCCATCGCATTGCTAAAAGATATGTGGAAGCTTTTCATGTAATATGTATATTACATTATATTGCAGAATCCTTGAACTAAGCATGAACTAAAGATTTATGTACGATCTAATGGTATAATAATATTTTTATTATGTTTATGTATAATAATATATTATTATGTTTATAGAAATGTCTCGTAACTATCTGCACGCAGGGTGACAAGGACTTGGATCATTCAGCGGGAAGAATGCTTGGCACGTCTTTCCCTCAAGAGTATTTCAACCGTAATGGCGTTTAGAGCGGAGGCGGGAGAAAAAGATGAAAACTTATTCTCCCTTGAGCGATAGCATCGAGTTTTTCAGAGGAGTAATCCCTTGAGATGGGTGGACAAAGGGTTGGCAGTTCATTAAGGGTCTCCCTTTTTTGGAATCATCGACGAACCATTTGCAAATAAATTGTCTAATATCCTGTCACCAAGCTGTTTAATGAACAGTGTAAACCGATCAAAAATGTATGGAAAACCGATCAATTCAGAAGCTAGTGTTTTAGATTTCAACTTATTCACAAAAAACGGTAAACATTAGAACATGGCGTAAATAACATTCAACGAAACATAAACAACAATTATATAGACTTCATTGTTGAACTTCCAAAAATCAGCCCCACCACCATCGATGCCCCACTTCCCTGAAAAAGCCTGAGTGAACTAACCCTGCCTGATGTATCGGAAACATGCGCTGTTTCCCGAAGGGAAGTAGCATAGGGTGAATTAATTGGAAATACCTACAGAAACCCCATATTACCAGCCATGGGAGGAGAGGGAATATCATCCCCCGTCACTGCACATCACCAAAGAATGGATATTGCTAATGAAACATCAACCAAAAGGGAATAACAGTGACTATGCATTGAGATCATCCATCATTGTTGGTGTTATTGGTATTGGGTCGTCAAGTACGATGACACACTAGGTTTACTGTGGACCCCACAGTGCCCTCGTCGCCAGTGGATGACAAACAATTGTCTCCTCAACTCTAGTAGAAACACCCATCAATGAAACATCCTCGTGAATCGCACATGCCTGGGAGACTAGAACGGAAGTGGATTACAACTGTATGTCTCACCCTAAAATTCACAGCGTGAACCTTTAGTGCGGGTTGAAAGCTAAGCGTGGCAAGACTGTACCGTCATCTAACAACACGAACTACATATTACACTGTAAACCCAGAATGAGTTTAGTTCGATTTCTCATTCATTCTGTTGGCCATTCTGCAAAAACCTGCATGACTGATTCAATGGATAAGAATTGTGCACCCTGTTGCAGAAAAGCAAGATCAAGGATCATCCTCGACCAATCAGACATGGGAAAAGTTCCACGAACAAAGCGGCATACGGCGGACGGATGGATTTTTTTCGATATTTCTGTACTACTTATCTTGAACCTTAAAACCACCAATTATGACGGAGTTCAAAACCTGTTGGTCGATTTAAAATTGTTTACAATCAATTGAAATTTGGCACGCAGGCTTCTGCCAAGCTGCGGATCCTTGAAATTTGTCATAACCGGAAATCAATAAGGAGGAGTGCGAAATAGGAGTAGACATTTTCAAAACGCTCGTAACATGTCAAAAGAACGGCATATTTTTCTGTACAAAGTTTGATTTTGATTGAGAGATTTCTTCATGTTACTCCGGTACGGTGAACTGGTTCGTTCACAACATGGGCTCGAAGGCAGAACGGAAATAACATTTCGTACACGGGAACAGCTGAGATTCTTTTCGTATCTACAGAAAGAAGATAATTATGGAGGTAATATCTGCTGGTTGGTACTCCTCGTTAAAAATTTATTATTCCACAATTTACAACTTTTATCCTGAGTAATGGATGGCACCCCATTACAAGAGTAGGTAAGTGGTAGATTTTACGAAATTACGGAGCGTAATTTCCTTGTAGGTCAGAAAGCCCATTTCAAGCGACAATATTTCATGATTGCTACCTACGGAACGGTTTTAGCTAGTCGTTTTTATAACACTTGGTTTATACTTCATGTAATGAAGGTATCGTGTAAAGTGGGCACGTAGACCCACCTTAACCAACATGAGCGTGAGTCAAACAGATTTGCATACTGGGGAACAGCTGGTTCGAACAAGTCGTGGTTTTTAAGATATGGAATGTCTTGTTCCAAGGTAGGTAAGTTTGAAATAAATATTCCAACTGAAAAGAAATCTCGATTCAGCAGAAACCTTCACTTCGACTCAGTGTAGTTTAGAAGTTGAGGATGGTGAAAGAAGTTGAGGATGGTCCAACAAACCACAAAATACAGATCGCGGTTTTGGTCGTAATGACTTTAGAAACCATACTGCTTTTCTTTCTCCAACTCGGACGCTTAGCAGATAATGAAAAACCCTCTCCAGAGGCAGTGTCGCGAAAAAGCGACGATTTACCTCCACGTTAGTTAAATTACGTGGAAAAATAAGTCATTTTTCTCCACTCTTCTTTCCATTTCGCTCGGGCGTCAGAGCTCGGGTGACATTGAGCTGCGAAAGAATTATTTTGACCATCTAAACGGGAAATTCCCCGGGAATTATAGGGCAGCTGAACCGTTTTATCACCAAAGCGGAGCATTTTAGAGGGACATGGATGGATGGCGTGACGAGTGAGGGGAAGTTCGGGAGATGTTAATTTCGTTACAACGCAAAGAACGTCACGGGTCTCAATTTATTTTAATGCCAGTGGACTGCTCTTCTTCATTTCTAATTCCAATCTTAGACAATTATTTTATTTTGTTTATTTTAATTTTTTTTATATCAATTTTCCCTTACTCCCTTCATTCCTTGCAGTGAGTGAGCCTTTCATTTTCGTCAGTTTATTCAACTTCGAGAATAATTCCACGGCTATTCCACTGCTATTCATCAGAGGCCTTCAGAGTGTTTTGGGTATATACGAGTATGCGACTATATACCAAAAACATACTATACAGCTAATTACAATAAGCTACTATACTACTAGCTACTATACTAACAGCTAATTACAATAATAAATATTATTACTACTGAATTATCATACAGTGATTACCGCAATATTGGTCTTGCAGATTTTCCGATTAATTTCCGAACCATCCGAATAATAATTTGATACTATATTAATTATATAAAGTGATCATCTCTTCTTTCATGATTATGACGATCACACGGTATCACAAATCATCTATTTCGAATCATACTCAGAAGTATGAAAATCGGCCCGAAGTTCTACTCGGTTGATTCACACCCTTCGAACCTTTATTGAGAACAAACGGCTGGAAGTACTGTTTAAAGTTTCCTAGATATGACGTTTTGAAAATGTTAACTCTCTTAATCTTGAGATCCCTCCTTATTGAAATGATTAAAAATTCAAATTTGTCAAGATTTGGTTAAAGTGCATACGAAACCCACAAATATAATGTAATAATCTAGAAGTCAATTATGTGATAAATCTATTTACCCCTCTGAGACCTCCGGTTGCAATTATTGTAACAATTACCTTTGGTAACAATTATTCCTTATTATTATTATAATAGGGAATATTATTAGGTTAGTTATACAGAATAAATCAATCATAAATGTATCGCTTCGGAACATAGTAGTACACCAGTCGGTAGTAATTTAGAAATGTCCTAGTGTTTGATGGTACTCGTAAACTGTCCGAGCCCCAGCCAGAGTTCATGATGATTACTTTTCAGATCAGATGTCTTCTTCGTGGGATTCACTCAAGATAGTCCACGAACAAACACCACAAAACCAACAAACGCTCGTCTTGGAAATTGTAAGATAAGTCTGTTTGTCTCCCTCTATTCCCAACGGAGTATATTCTTTTTCTCTCTCTTGGCGAAAATAGGAGTGTGCCAAAAAAAAGAAGGTATTGGGTCGTATTACATTGCGAATGTGCGCCCTCTGGACGTGTGACCTTTCGTCTTTTCCCTTTCCTTCCCTAAACCCGATCGTACGGGTGGATGAAAGGGGAACCTCTTCTTATCAGATAGGAATTTTACGAGTTTGGAGAAAATTACTTTTCGTAGATCTTTAAGCCTACGGTCCGATCTTATGTATATCGTTCTAAACATTTATTATTTCGTCAACGGCAGGTTTTACGATATCAATTTGGATTTTACGGGGTAACTACCTTTTTCGAGCTTCTTACACCTCCTCAGCAAGTATCGATTTCAGAGCGAATGGGTTTATTATTGATCAATATAAATACGGGTTAAGCGTGTCAAAATCCTTGTGAAATTGAATCTTCGTGTTAAGGAAAGACAATGTTATATTAAGGTGATTCCGGTACCAACGCAGCTGTCAGCAATCTTGGAAATAGTACATCAATAATTTTATGTGCCCCCACATATGTATCTCGTACATGGAGTGGGTTTCAATCAGCTGCCTTGTATATCAGCTTGCATGTAGGTGTAAACTAATGAAGGCAGCTAACGGCATTGAGAGAGAATAACAAGTTTGAAGACAAGAGTTAGTTAGAGGTGAGTTTATAATCATTACGCGGAAAAGCACGAAATTCACCAGTAGGAAACCGTCCCTGAAATTCTAGTCCTGGTCAACATGGAATTGTTTCAAATTCAGTTGTTCTTTGGAACAATTAATGACATTACGGTTTCATGTGATAAAGTAGTAGTCCATTCAGCCTTAGAATCTGTACACCGTTCATTCGGGATCCGGCTAATTTCTTCCCTTTTCACGATCATTTCACTCCCGCCTGTGTTACTTATCTGTGTTAATCACTCCCACATGTTCTCCGTTTGAGGAGTGAGTTCGAATCGCAAACATTCCAACAATGCCAATTCAATCATATTTACTAAAGACAATTTGAATGTAAAATAGCTTAGCGTAAGATATTAAGGAAACCCGATCGAATCGACATGCACCTATTTACTCGTTGAAAAAATAAAATTCAATTGTTCCGATGTTTAAAGGGATTGTAGTACAATCTTGTACACGGACGTACTTGCATGAAATGGGTGTCAACTCCCGTGTATTTACCTATCTGATTGAAAACGGTGTATTTGTATAAGTAATTCAAGAGCAACCCTAGATTCAAGAAATCATAAGAAATAATGCGAACCTCGTTGACCTCGTCAGGCACCCTTACCCTACACGTCCTGAAATAATTAATTTCCTCCTTCGGTCTTACCTCGGATGTAAAGTGCGCATAAATCAACCCCGAGCCCACTCTAACCCGTAACAACTAATACCATCTACACGCCCTTTATCTTTAGGGTTAGCTAAGAGGACACCTCCTGCGTTATTGTAGCACGGAGTGGCAAGGACCTGCTAAACCACTTTTCTCCCACACAGAAAGGGGTTACGATAGAAATATATGAACTTTCTAAACAATGAAACATCATCTTGATGTAAATGATGAAATATGAGAAGATTGTTGGATACGAGTACTTACCCGCATTTCGTCCACTCCAGATTTGTCATGACTTTTGGTAGTTTAAAAACATATGGTAGAAGTTACACGTGCACCACAACGAACATCTTTTCCCCTCATGATTGTATATAATTACTCTCAACAACCAACCAATTTGTTCATACAATTCATCTTGATAATCTGGGGAAAGGCGAGGGCAGTTCGGAGAATTTGGTTTCCCAGAATACTCTCAATCACTTTTTGCTCTAATGCAAACCAATATACGGCACTAGCTTCTACCACAACTAATGAATCAAAAATAGTCCACCAAACTCTTAAGGTCTTTAAAGCCCATTAAAGTCCTGCAAGGAATGAGGGGGTGTTTCCATCCCACAACTGTATGCCCTCCTCATGGTGCTTTGATGAATGTTTACTGAAAGAATATGGTTGTGAATATTGTTTCCATTGGTGGGCATTCAAGCAATATAGTGTGCATTGAATGTCATCTGATTATGCCAAATTATCCGTAAAACTTGACATCACATGCTGAACGACTGGTAATATGGGACGTATGAATCTACAATGAACTCAATACTTAGTTGTTAAGTTCATAACTCTGACCGAATGTATAAAAAAGTGTTCCTCGGGAAAAGGCACGACCTCCGAAGATGTCATAACAGTGAGTTGACCGACAACTAAATACCTAACAGCGCGATTCGGTTACAGTCAAGTGAACAGGGAACGCGCGGTCTAAAATAGTTTCATTCTCAACAACGCTCTTCCATGAAAACTAGGGCAGGGAGCGTTGAATTCGATCAATTCGACACGTGCAACTAAGAACAGTTAGGTACTGAAATTGGAAAATTGTCCGTTTGACGTGAAAAATTAAAGTGAAAGTACCAAATGACACGCGATAAATAAGAAGAAGAAGAAGTTTATTTTGATATAAATGGCAACATAAAAATAAAAAAAACTCTGCAAATTCTCGACACAACGGTTTATTATCTTTTTAGTGCCGATCACCCTTCTGTAAATATCACTAAATCATTGAACTATTATAATTATGAATGATAATTACCTAATTATTATTATGAAGTACTAGTGTAAATGATTAATAATTATTATCAATGATTAATAATTATTGTTGGTTATTTATAAATATTATTGACTATCATTGATAATAATTATTAATTGGCTCGATATTAACTCGCATTGCCGATGTCCGATAAGTACGATGAGGATACGTGCGGGCAGACCCGTTTGATCCAGTGTTACTAATCACACTAGGTAGGTAAATCCAATCCGTCCGATGACGATACGTGAGCTTCTTCCTTAAGTGGTACATCTCAGAAATAGATGTTTTGGTACCCTGTAAGGTTTTAGGTGGAATATCTACACGTTGTCCCCTGTAATGCATTGTGTTACTCAACAGAATATTTTTGCTAACATCTTCTTACCAAATAACACCCAAATACCATAATTTAATTCCACATGTCTAGTTTTTAATTGCACTAAGGAATGATTCTAAATCGTGTTACCAACTTCAATCAATTTATAAACAGAAACATGATGTTCAATCGTTTAAATAACGACCTACACATAAATAATATAATAAGACCTACACATCAACTTGTAAACCAGTAAATCACCTATACTTTGGGTCAGGAGAAATACGTATTGTTACCTCTCCTGAAAATGTCATACATCAGTTGACTTCTTGTGGGAATAGAAATGAACGAGGGTAATGATTCGATTTTCTGAATCTACGTATCTTGAAACATAAACCCTCAAATTTTGAGGGGTGTTGAAACTTTTTTTCTTTGGTCGATTCCAATGGTTTATTATTGAAGATAATAAACCAAAACTAGACTCAATTTGAATATAAACATTACGGCATGGTGTAACCGTCTGGCGCAGGTTCGCGTTCTACTGCTTTGCATTAGGTAAATTAAATTGAAATTTTGGTAGATTAAATTATACAAGTATAAATATTTACTTCATGTGGTACTTGAAGAATAATTAAAACTAAGAAGGAAATCAAATATAAATACTGTGTTAGAAATTAAACTGTTCCACAAGGAACTTTCTGTAACTCTATCACTCAATTCGCAAACGGTAGACAGAATCAGGGGTGGATCCAGAGAGGTGCACCACTCGTGCCACAATAATTTACGAATATTGATACCCTGTGGAATTTCCAGCTTTGGTTACGTGGAAATTACTCCCAGAAGAGTAGATACCTACACACATCAGACTTGGCGTAGAGATTGCAAGTAAGTCACTAAAAAATGCCAACTAAACTGATTTATTACCTAATTATATTATTTGTAACAGAACGAGGTTGAAAACGTAATGATTAAACCATTACTCTGGTCAAGAGTCTGCAGTATAGATCCGAATTCTCCACTAAAGCTCAAATGCCCAATTTACAGAGCTCGAAAGCGAGTTTGTCCACGTACAATTCGTCGAGGTTTTAGTTCCATGAGTGATAAATTATTCTGGGGAAGTGTCACGCTCAGCGAAACAAAATCCTTATCCACTTTATTCAGTGGATATGGAGGCTGGACGTGGTGTACTGTGGGTCTTGTACAAAAGCACTGCTGTAAATATTACTTATCTCATCGTGTGGGTTTAAAATTGTCACTTTTAAAATTTGTTGAGTTATTTGTTTGTGAATATCAGAACTACAAGTCAACTAATATTTAAACAAAGCAGATGATTCCTTCTTATTTCCAAACCTCGAAAACCGTAATTAGTGCCTTTCAAAGTCCATTGGTAAGTACCGGAGTTCAGTACCTTTTAAAATAGGGTTCAATACTTTTTTTTAATTAAAAAAAATTCTAGCGAGTCATTTCAGTATCTTGAAACGTAAACCATCAAATTTTGTGGGGCCGTCAAAAGCTTTTGTTCTATGGTCGATTCCACTGGTTCATTATCGAAGATAATAAACCAAAAATGTAAAAATGTTCTAAAAGTTCTTGTCACCTGTAAGCACACGTTTTTGCACCTATCAACAGGCCGAAAATTTACGATACTTGCTAGTAGTACTTGCCTTTCAACCTTTATTAATAGCACTTTTCCCTACTTTTTACAAACTGGCTACAACAATTTCGACTTGATTTATCTCTTCTAATATTAGTACCGTAAGGAACTATATAATATTATACTTTGATTCATCCATATCTACAGGGAGCAGGTGCACAAAACTGGAAATTACATCCAGTAATATCCCAAAAACTGAATGCTTACGACTTTTCACTCCATCCGTCCAACAAAAATTATAGTAAAGAAGCACGAGTGAGAATAGCAAATGCAAAAACCCCTTGGAAATACATTGTTTTTTTTCTTCTCAAAAGCAGCGAAGCGCCCTTGAAACGTAATTTCAACTTGAGGAAATTATTCAAATGAAAATAGCCCCAGGGCGTTTGAGCCGCTATACAGGGTGTAGAAGAAGACCTATGAAAGGAGAGAAGAATTTAGAAAAGCACAAATACCTACTAGTGAGAAAATGAAAATGAAGGAGAGATAGAAACAGCTAAAGAAGGGAATGAGCGAAATTCTGGGATGAGGCGGAATGACTGAAAGACAAGGATTTATTTTCTTTTACTCCCTCACCACCCCCCCTTCACGTTTCCATCTACCTTTGTCGTGTTCTGTTTCTTTATGTGTGCTACCAGTCTCTTTACGATGATCCCTTGAAACCTAGCAGAACGAGAAGATAAGGTAGTTTCCCTTACTACGAGTATCAGAAAAACGAATAAAGACCTCAAAACAGTATGAAACATAAGAAAATTGAAAATCTTACGAAACCAAGAGAAAACTAATGGTTGGTGTGGCTTGTGGTCTCCTTTACCAAGTTCAATATGAAGTTGTTCCTTCAAAGTTTAGAAGAGTTGTTGAGGGATCTTGAGGAACGCCACCCTCCAAATTTGAGGGCTTACGTTTCAAGACACTTAGAATCTGAAAATCGAAAGAAAAACTCTGCAAATTTTTCCCTCAACGGTTTATTATCTACCCAGTCATTTATTATTAAGATCAATGTTTGCTTGTAGGAGTAGGTACATATTTGTTTGCCCCTAATGGGTTCCGAGCCTCTGAACCTACTTGCTCGAGATTTTATTGAGGATAATAAGTGCGGCCATTCTATAAATTGATTTTTGGCTGTTGAATTCATTCTCCTGAAATGTATGGAACGAATGCAAATGTTTAATAAAAACTCTGCAAATTCTTGACACCAGTTTATTATCTTCTTTGTGAAGAATCTAAACGATAGAGATGGTGAATTAATCACAAATCAAATGTACCGATATAATTCTGGGGTTTTAAATTCCACCTTACTACGTCGGCAATAATTTTTCTATAAAAGACGTACCTACCAATAAACATTCGAAATTACCTTCTTTACTTAGCACGAAGTGTACTTCAGGCGAACAGATTTTTTTATTCGATTTTCTGAATCAACTTATCTTGAAACATGAACCAACTTTTGAGGGGTGTTGAACAAATTTTTTCTTTGGTCGATTCCAATGGTTCATTATCGAAGATAATTAACCTGAAAAGAGCATTAGGAGACCATGACCATGAACCAATTTTTACATTATGGTTTTTGTTACAATATTACAATGGTAATGACTGAATGGTTATCACAGTCGTACGAGGGGACTCCCGTTGCAACGGACAAACGCGAGAGTAAAATCGCACAACGGCACGCCAAAAGTAGATACCGCCTACGCATCGACCCTCGACCGCAACGGATAGACTGAAATCAAGACTCGACTCAACGAAATAATCGTGTTTCCATAAGGTCGCGTATATCCCTACATTCAACTGCAATGCTCTGAAACAAGTAAATTACAATATCATGCGCACAGGGCATTTTGAAATACGTTTCATCTCCAAAACCAATTAGAGGTGTGTAAATAATATTATTATATTAATTATACTTAGTTGTTTTAATTTGATCAACCCTCGTGGAATAATGAACTGAGCTTGGTACCGGCTCAGTTTTCATACTCCGAGTGAGCTTGGCTATTTATTTAAATTCGAGGTATATGCACTGTTTTAGTGAGGTTTTTATTTCTGGTTCCTAAAATTAAGGAAGGAGTCGATTTCAACAAATTCTGTTTCTCCTTGAGAATTTGGTAAATTCGCCTGTTGTCAAGTCTGATTCCGTTGTCATGATCTCAGTTATAAGTAAATAATTTCGTTTTCAACAAGAAATTGGAGTCTGATTATTTTGGTCACAATCAATTTGCATATTCTCCCGTTGAGGAACCGTCCTATCAATCAGCATGTCATTTCAATTGCGAGATTATGATGGTGATGTGATGCCCGACCAAAATTACGCCCGGGTATTCGAACCCGTTGGATGGGTTTGCCGGGCGGTAATACCAATCAGACGAACAATGTATAGATTGATTGATGACTCCCACGTGCGATGGAGCACGCGGGATGAGGACTCCTTTGTAATCATAAGAGTAATTGCCCAAACATATGTAGAGGGAATCATCACTTGGAAAGATTCCCTTTTCGTGCAGCTCGGCCGGCTCGGAATTGAATAAAAAATGGAATAAAAAATTGAAAAGGGACTTTGAACTACTTACAAAGTCAGAGTAGCGCCTGAAGCGTTGAGCTTTTCTGTTCAAATCATAAAGCTCTTTGAGGTGTTTCGTGAGGACGAGGAGACCGAGAAGGATGCAAACCAGGACAGTCACCGAGGGGATGGTGCATTGTCGCCTCGCGCAGAACCACATGTCACGACTGTCATTCTCCGCACGTCCTGGTTCGGGATAACAACGAAACGGCAAAGACCGAGAGAAGGCGGCGCAGCGTCCACCTCGACAACTGTGCAGCCACTGACGAGCGACCATGTTGGATCTCGGATTTCACTTCGACTTGGCGTTGGTGGGGGAAAACGGGGACCTGCGATATTCACCGCTATCGATCACTCGACCACCTCTCGACTCGAACTTGAATCATCGATGTTCTTGAGTCGGTAGGTGAGCGCTCTTTTTAGGACATTTCGTCGCTTAAGAAACCACACAGCCCAACCCACAATTTGGAAGAAATGAAGTTGAGACACTTTCCTATTCCAAATTTTACACTGGATAGCGTGGCGTCGTCAGAATTTCAAAAATCGGCCGCTAAAAGCGCAAAAATCACAAAAAGATGTGCTTTTTTGGTAAGGCGGAACTCCAAATTAGCAGGATTCTACTTCAAAGACTGGTACAGGCTCAGCGAAAACCTTAAATTCCTAATCCATGTTCAATTTCTCAAAGTTGAGAAATTTTTACTCAACATGATAGTTCTATCTGTTGAGTAAAAATTTGATTTGTTTCTTAATATTCTTTCTCTTTCATTCATGAGATGGTGTTTGATCAATGAAACCATGTTCCAGTATTTTCTAAATGATTGTTTCAAGTAGGTATCCGTACAGTACAGGTAGACAACTTCTAACATTTCACAAGAATTTCGACAAGAAAATTTTGGATGTAGAAAAAACTCCTGAAGCAAATCCATCGATCAACGTTTCTTAAGCCAACATCGCGCTTACGTCTAGGGAGCCTACAGAAAGCTAAAAGTGGTACCTAGTCATTTTAGTGTGAAATTACTAGTAGCGTTGGAATAATACAGTAAGTGTTTTCCATTTAACTGTAATCCATTTTTCCAAACTTTTCAGGAGAGACAACAACTGTTGTTGTCTCTCCAGAAAAGTTTGGAAGAATGGATTAGGCTGTAATGCGACGATTTTCTTCTAGAACTCTCATTTCGTGACAAATTGAATAATTATTTTTGTCAACAGTAATGTGGCCACACAACAGTTGCCAAAAATCTCTTCAGAGAGTAAATGAATTTTCTTTAATACATTCTTTTTCCATTAGTTTTTCCACTCTTTCCATTTTTCAAAAACCAGTCTCAGAGCTGGAGGTGCGTAAAAATTTGAGTAATAACAAATGCAACATTTTTCATGTACCTACCCAAAAACCATACCTAGATCACCGTAACCATAGTAACCATACTTTTTCTGCAATAACCATTGTATTGAGAATAATTCATCAAAGCAATATGTACGAGTACATTGCACAATTACTAGAAACTACTACTACAATAATTCTAGGAGGGGCAAAATTCTCACTGAGTATTAGCAATCATGTTGAATAATGAATAGTGAAATGAACCATCTGCTTACAGACTTGTTTAACATTAATTTCATTTTTGATGCGGTAGAAAAGATGAACACTTCATGAAATAAGTGTGGTTGCATAGCATTCGTCCTCAGCTTAGTAAAAAACTCTGAATCATGTCCGATCTTGGATCTAAACCCCACCCTACAAATAATAAATAAGATAAATATTGATAAGAATTTATTGTAATTTTTTATAATCTCATTATAGAATAATGAGAATATTCAACATTAGAAAAAATGGAGGAAAAAGGATAGAGGGAGGGATTATTGAGCGGTTAAATCTAAGGATATCACAGGTGAACAGCATACGCTGTTGAGGTTTCCTGTTAAAATTTGAGCATGATACATCATATATGATAGTCTTTCAAGTTGGTACAATGATTCAACGATTTCGTTTTGCTTATCTATACCATACTAACATCCATCAGAGAAATCAAGTCTGCTCGTTATTTTTTAATACAGCGTTGAGAAAAAGTGCAATTCAAGCGCACATTTAGAAGATACATATTTATCAGAGGATTAAATGATCCCGCTGTTATAGCGAATAATATCCTTTTTTCTTAAGTTAGGTTTGCAATTTAACATATCCTGCAGGAAATGCCCAATTCATCAATATTAGCAGGTTAAAATTTGAAAACAAAGGGGAAACAAACTTGTATGTGACAATACGGATGAATCTTTCGAAGTAGAATTTTAGAAGTTGATCAGGCATTTTTTGGGAAGGAGGCCGGCGATTTGCGGAACAAGCACTGCCATGGGCAATAGATCGATTTAATTAATCGGTTTATTCGATTCAAGTGTCGACTTCACCGGCTGGAAGCCGCCACAATTCAAACGGAGGAAACACACCACTTCCCTCTAGGATTCCTTACTCAAGGAAATCTCTCGATCCCATTTTCGCTTATCGACTACGTGAAATTTTTTTTGCTATCATTAACAGTTGAGCGAATTGTTATATCCTGCCGTGATAGTTGTTCATCGTTTTTTCGATCACAAAATTGTCGAAGAAAATGTGAATACTTAGTTGAATTTTATATATAACCTAATTTTTTTTCAATAACTTCACAGATATACAGAGGGAAGGTGAAGTTGAAATATTTCGACAGTCATGATCATAAAAATTGGAAGTAAGGTGATTGTTTACACAATGTGTATAATGTGCGAATTTATGTACTCCAGACAAAATCCAACCTTGACTACATGACAGGAAATTCCATGTTGATACTAATTACAAAATTAAGAATAGGTTCGTTCTATGAAGGGCAATTTTGGAAAACGACATTTTGGTCAAATTTGAGCTTTTATGTAGAGATAAATTGCAGAAATTGTTGAATTATTTGTTGGTTTTACAGGAAACGGCCCAACTTTGGTCATGCAATTTTGACGGTCTACACTTAGGTACGACGGAGGTATTACAGCTTTTGCTCCAATCTAGCGCGTATGGTGCCGGTAAAATTTACTACGCGTTTTGAATTATTTTTCTGTGGAATTAGAACATTTCAGCATTTAATGCTGAATGGACTATCGAACTTTATAGTATACATCGAGTAGCAACCAAAGGTTCCAATGAAAATAAGAAGATCGGAAAGTATGATGAAAATATCCGATATCGTCTATTGTAATGAAATATGTATACTTTAGGTATACCTACCTAGTTCAAAAAATTGTAGAACGTCAATGTTTTGTTGCCCTTAGTCAAGGCATATGATCAAGTTCCAATTTGAAATTAGTGTACATTATGGAATTGTTGACCTCAGAACTCATCATAAATACCTTGGCCAGTTCTGTATTATAATAAGATGCCTTAGGCCAGTTATGATAACTTTTTTAAACTCAAATGGATAGTAAAGAAGGGTAGGAGTAGTTTGTGTGTAGAAGGGTCGAAGAAATGATTGAACACAATATTTTTATTTTGAAAGAATAAGTTGGGGACTACAATGGTTTCCAACGACAGTCAGAAATATCTCCCGGAAATGGTTCTAGTCGAGCTAAGTAATGGGACAATTCCCGAAACCATCTAAACCTCCAATCACAAAATTTTTGAAAGTGGAACATAAACCTGAACAATTCGTAACCCTGTGAAGATAGTAATTTCTGGGTTGGAATAAATGGGCCCCTTCCTACCACAAACCTTCGAATATATTGACCAATTTTTCACAGTTATTTCAGGCAGGGCAGACTCAACCCTTCCTGATAGCCCCACTGAATGTATTTTCAAGGGATTAAATAGAACTGGAGATATATTTTAAAAGCCGCTCGGCAAATTTCTCCCCTTTACGTCCTCGTACGGTTTGTTTTAGTTTAATCAAATCAGACGAAGCATAGTATCGATTACATGAATAAAGCGTCTCTTCGGGGTCCTCCCAAGGGGTGTCGAAGAGATCCATTCAGGGAAGTAGCTAAACGACTTGGCGAGAACTTGAAAAGCGAGTATCGACATTGCGAAATCCGGAGGGACGTAAATCGCTTCGAGCGATCCATCTGGGAGAGGATTGATTAGGAAAGTCGTAGGTAGGTGCTTGTGTGAAGGAGTAAAGTTGTTCTATAATCTCAAAGCCGACCTGCTGTGGGAATCAGAGATTACACTCAGAGTTCGACACAAACTAATGCTACATCATATTGACTGTATATTGACTGTATTAAAAAAAAAAATCCACAGTCATGCATCATGCATCTGCATAAGAGCAATTCTCGAATAAATAACTGGTTTTATATAAACTTTCTCCATTTTTCTGGTTTTATAATGTACTTTGTATCCTTTTTTGCCAGGTAACACCTTAGTTTATAAATGTTTTCAACACTGAAAGATGGTGAAGTCGGAATTGCAGATGAGCCCAGAAGAACACCTTCAGTAACAACCACGTTTCTTCATCATCAACGTGCTCCAGTTTGAGAACGGAATAAGATATCGTAGTCCTGATATCACCATCGTGTTCAGCGTTAAAAAACCTTTAAAATGAGGTGTTACTCGCCAAAAAATGGAGACAATATTTGCTATAAATCCAGTAAAATGAAATCATTTTACATAAAACCAGTTATTTCTTCGAAAATTCGCTCATATAGCCATGCTGCATGACTGTGGATTTCAATAATTGTGACGCCATAGACAAATCTGGGGACAATAATTACTATTAATTAATAAATAATTATAATATAATATAATACACTGTTATACCTACAGTGTTAGTAACAATATGTGATCATACTTCCAAATTATATTAGAATTACGAACAAAATGCGCTATCAAACTCAATTTCAAGTTGGTCATATCGAGAATAGCAATTATGGTTGACTGGTAGCACCCAGTGGAGACTATCAGGACCTTCCAGACTATGGCATTAAGTACCGACTGAAGGTAATACGAGTTTTAATGCGAGGCAATCGCTAAAGTTTTAATTTGAAAAACTCCGCAATACCCTCATCAAGAATGGGGGCGGTTGAGAAAGGACGTAAGCTGCCAGATGATGTTCTCTTACGACCCTTTTATGAGAAAGACGTCTTTTTCCGACACCGAAATGGGTTTGTCAGGGAGGTTTGGGCGGGATGGTTTAATCCGAGTACGAGTAAATACCACGGTCATTAACTGCGGGGATGTTGTGGTTATTGAGCTCTGCTAATTCTATCTGACACTTTTCCTATTAAGCTCAGCTGAGATTTCGATGGCCAACGACTTTCCGGATTGTTCCGGATTGTTTGAACGATTAACGGGTTCTCGATTTGATTAAATTATTGGTGTAGGAGATTGGTAGGTCATGAAGATTCGTGCATTGTACGGACAAATTATTAAGTTTTATTGTTGACAATTTAACAAATTAATTAATTATCAGCTTGAAGTTAAGCTAGTTTGACAAATTAGAGCTCTAAACAAAAAATACCGAATGGTCTTTATACCTGCGTTTATCCGAAGTGGTCATGTATCGAACAAGATCCTCAACATTAGGATCAATTTCTTAGCAATTTTTGTGACGTACCAATTGGATTGACGGTCAGTTGAAATTTATCGCTTGAAAGAAGAAAAAAGGTAATTCGGGAAAGAGAGAAGTGCATTTCGTTGGAAAAAATTAATTTGATTAGGAAGAGAAATGGTAGAAAAAAGATTTACTAGACTGCAAAATGCGATAAGTACCGATAAGTTTAAGAATTTCAATAGTAGGATACAGATTGATCGAAAAACATTTCGTTCGGTGGTGAGGAATGTACTGTGAAGAACATCAACCTGCAGGTTAATAGTGATAGGTTTCGTACGTAGTACTAAATATGTCACTTGACCAGCAGCTAAGGACGATGAAGCACTAGGGGGAGCTGAGAAATCCGAATCTGACTGATGATCGGTCGAGCTGGAAAGCCACATCTGCAATGCGGCTCTCTTCCTTTTGGTTTATTATCTTCGATAATGAACCATTGGAATCGCCCAAAGAAAAAAAAATTTTAACCCCCCCTCAAAATTTGTTGGTTTACGTTTCAAGATACGTAGATTCAGAAAATCGAATAAAAAAAAATCCGTCCGTCCGCCGTACGCCGTACGCCGTACGCCGTCCGCGCCACTTTGCCCAGTTAGCGTTGAGTTAAAATTACGAAATTTTTTTTATGGGTTTCGACCAACCCCACAATGGTCCTCGAAACTTTTCATAACCCTAGGTCAAGGGGAAGGGGTTCAAAACGAATTTTGAAAATTTGGAAATCTCATATCTCGAAAAATTCATATAGAACGGTATGTTTTTTATTTCATATTTAGATAGAGTTTGTTCCGTAGAATTTTTTAAGACCATCCGCAGCTTTGTACGACCAGCCGTTCGTTCATAATGAGGGCTCAAAGATTGTGCCTCACATCACGATCGTGTATCAAACTGTTGAAATACAGGTCCATTTTCATACTAACAAGCTCTTTGGAACATCATATGGCTTAAGTGATGTCGAGTTTGTTGTTCTGAGGTGCGTTTCGTGCTACGGAAATGAAGGTAATTTCGAATGTTTGTTGGTAGGTACTTCTTTTATAGAAAAATTATTACCGACGTAGTATTAAAAACCCCAGAATTATATCGTATTAATTAATCATAATTAATAATAATTATTATTAATAATAAATACGAATTATTAATACCTAACAATAAATTATAATAATTTTCACTAGGTACTTGATAAAATTGTTAATAATTAGTGATAATTGATAATTATAATTAATCTAACATTTAGGATCTAGACATTTAGACCTAGTGATCTAGACAGAAGGGTGATCTGTACAAAGAAGATAATGAACCGTTGTGTCAAGAATTTGTTCTTGTCATCGCACCAATATATCAACCCGAGCGGGATAATGTAATTGAACCTCCCTTTTTTAGAGGGTGAAATTCGACAAAATTAAATAAAGAAGACCCCCTTCTCTGGTCTTTCTTTCTTTATTTCTGGTCCTTGAACCTGACATAAAGCCAACTTATTTCTACCGTTGAAGACTGAACGAATTTCCCACAAGTCCAAATCATTTTCATAACGCTACAGTTCAACATAAGCGATTTTAGGCTGAATGAATATTAAATAAATATTTATAAAACGCCACGAGATTTTTTATTATAGTACGAAAAATCAAATTATGAGAAGTATTTTTCTAAAAATGAAATTTGGTACGAGTACAAGCATAGCATGTACCTGGAGCCACTAGTGCTTTAACCTAGGGCCACCCGCTTGTACCTACAGCCACTGGGTATAAATGGAGAAATGAAGTATAAAAGCCATTGAAAAACTGAGTCAGTTCGTTCCAATTCGCTTTGTTGTGTTATTTAAAATGAAGACTGTTGAAGAAGAGAATTCTAAATGAAGTTATTATTAATAACAAAGCGAATTGGAACGAACTGACTTAGGTACAACCTATTTATTTAAATTTTTTTTCTCGTCAGTCATTGATTGAATCAACACAATGAAACTTCTTAAAAGTAGTTGACTCGAAAATAATATCAAAGACGATAAAAGGACGATAATTGGATTAGGTATCACAGTCCACGTGAAAATGGTAGTAATGGAACTTACGTTCCAGATAAAAAGTCGTAAGGCAACAAGGTAACAATTTCGAGAGAACGAAAAATTAAATCTAAGGACTAAAAAGTTGAAAAGAGAAGTATTTGGCTCAGAAAATTGGATACAAAACCACACGAGATGTGTTACAAAACAGTCTCAAGATATAGTACATTTTATTTGTCCTCTTCTACAAATTAGTGGCTTAGGTAAAAGTCGACAAATATCCTGAATTTTGACAAACATCTACGTTAGGCCAAATAAATAAAAACCTGAGTTGTCTTGTTTAGGAATCTGTGTGTACTTTCACTACAACACCCACAAAATCAGTTTTCCGACCACTGTGCGGCGTTTTGGATAGTTCCCGCTCATGCTAGCCCCTCCCCCTCCACCCTTCGCGAAAACAAACGCACCGCGCCCGCAGCTCCCGCCCCTCCAGTGTTGCAAACCCGTGGGATTTTTCCCATTTTATTGCGAATGGGAAAAAACTACTCCACTACTACAACACTACTCCACTCTCTTGTTGAACCTGGTCAATTTCCTCGATTCAAATAAATTGCTGAGCCCCGTCCAATTTGGATTTAGGGAAGCCCGAGGAGTTGATGATGCCTTGTTCCATCTCATTCAGAAGCTGTACAGCTCCAGGGATGCTAAACTCAAGTCTGCTCTGGTATTCCTGGACCTGAAGAAAGCATTCGACTCAATCGACAGGTCCCAGCTCCTCAATCGGCTGGAGAAGATAGGAGTAGTAGATGCAAGCCTGGAGTGGTTCACCAGTTGCCTATCGGACCGAACTCAGTACGTGGCTGTGGGAGGGACCACTGGTGAGGTGAAGCCCATCAAGTATGGGGTCATCCAGGAAAGCACCCTGGGGCCTGTGCTCTTTTTGATTTACATTGACCAGTTGGCTTCTTTGTCCTCCTTGGGTGAAATTTTTTTTTTGCCGATGACGTGGCCGTGTTGGTGTCTAGTCCCACTTGGGAAATCGTTTTCGATGAGACGCAAAGCCGCCTAGACCGGATAAATGGATGGCTACTTGGGAGTTTTCTCACATTAAATGTAGTAAAAAAAAAATATATATATATGATAATTGGAGGAGGCGACATGCGTCAAAGTAGCGGTTTAAAAGTTCATTCGTGTGCTCCAGGTACCCTATGTTCTTGTGTTCAACTTGAAATGGTTAACAAGTACAGGTGCCTTGGGGTCATAGTGGATTCATCACTTATTTGGGATCAACATGTTTCCTATCTCTATTCTAAACTTCGCAAATTTATATACCTGTTTTACCATGTGAAATCGGTTTTGTCTCAGGAACGACTCAAACTCGTATACGTGTCCCTCGTTCAGTCTGTACTGCAGTGCGGTATATTGGTGTGGGGTGGTGCCTTCCTCACCTCCACAAATTGTCAGTTGTACAGAAAGCAATTTTAAAAGTAATACTAGCGAAACCCAGAAGGTATTCCAGTGAGCTCCTTTTTCAGGATGCAAAAGTGTTTACCGTGCGGCAGCTCTTCATAAAGGGGCTGGTTCTTTTCATTTTTAGAAACCCTCTCATTGTCGAGAGGCCTTATGGTCATCATTATTTTGGTCCTCACATCAAGAAGCCCTCAATATTTAATTTATTTAGTTTATAACTCCTTGCCAACTCAATTGAAGATTCCGGGCAATACGACTCGCTCTGCCTATAAGAAACTTTTATTTTCATGGTTGATAACCGCTGGACCACAGAATGCTGAAAGAGTCTTAAGCAGCGTTTACCATTTTTTTAAAAATGTCAATTTTAAATAAATAAAAATATACTTAAATGTAATATATGAAAATATAAATGTACCCATACCTATTGATTAGTTGAAGTCAACTCTAGTTCGTCAATACAGGCTTTGCCTACAGACGAGCTACTCTTTATTCAGTTTTTTTTTTTTTTTTTTTTTTTTTTTTTTTAAACAGAAGTTTGTATTTTATTTCAGTTTCTTTAATTTGATTGATGTTTGTATTTTAAGTATATTGTTTGAATAAATCTCTCTCTCTCACTCTCTCTCACTCCTACGGTTCCCACTACCACCGCGCACGAGGCTCGGTCTGATGAATTTGAATTTAATAAATTTGCAATGCTTTTTGCTCTAAAATGATATTTTATCTACTTTATTATCCTGCGTCCTCAAAATATCTCTCCAAGACCAGTTCATATGATCATAACAATCCGTTAAATTTTTTTTTAGCTCCTCATGTTCAATTTTCGTACAAAAAACGGCAATTTTTCCAATCTTTCGGAAATATTTCCACAATTTTATCTTTCCGGAAAAATTAGTAGGTACTCTATAACCAACCCTCATCTCCTCTGCACCAAACAACACCTTTTTTGTTGGCCAGTGCAATTAATCAACTCACTAAAGACCCGTCGGATCGACTTCAGGTTTCTTACAGATCCAGTCATCCAGTCGGGAGATCGAGCGAGAAACGATTTCCTGTCGAACTGTGCAACAGAATTTTGAAATAGCCGCGAGGTCGTGTGGCAACATTGGCTCCTCTCGTAGTTCGCAACTCCTCCGCAGCAGTGCGCCACCGCCCGCGGCCGCGAAACCAATGTTGCTTCCCAACAGTTGGTACATAATCTGTATGAAACTCGACGCAGCCATATTCGTTCTGTCATAGGCTCACGCATTTTATGGTTTGTTAGTTTGTTTTTCTCTGATATCTCGTCTTTAATTCCTACTGATTGTATTATTTTCGAAGTGAGTTCGGTTCGTATCGACACACGCGAGTGTATGGTGTGCTGTGGTCGGAAACGAGCGACGTTAACTGTATAATGGTTGTACGCATGAGAAGACCTTGAAAATACCAATGGATTCTTTCTTTCTACTATAGAAATGCTGCTCAAGACATTATGCCGGCCTTCTCTAAAGGTGAGTTACCACAATATCTTAACATTGGGAATTATGTCCAATTTTTGTCGCCCTCAAATGTTGTCCGTGCCAACGAAATAAGCTGACGAAAACAGAACGGAAGGTTATGCCCCTTCATCACCGCTTCAGATAATTTTCACACTGGTCGTCTAAAGTAAGTAATTAATCTTTGTTTATAAGTTCAACATTACCCGTGTAGTTCCGTACTCGTAGAATCGGGCCCTTTGCATCGCGTTTTCTCAATCCACAATTCGATCAAACAAAATCTTAGTAGCGTTTTTATGTTAACCTTCACTGCCTGCTTTCGTCCAAATTGATTCAGCCGATTGGCTTATTAGTTTTAGGTGTGATGGAACGCTCCTACAACTCATTTAATTATTTATGTTCCGCTACTGTATGGTTAGTTCATCAAGCCCAAGTCGTTCATCATTGATGGCTCCACGTTTTGATGTGTTGCCCAATATTTTGAGACGCCTCTGAAATTATTGCTCAATGATCAACACCCATTCACAATCAACTAATTTTATTGCTATGGTTATACTTACATACCCATTCAGTGGCCCCTTTGTACAAACCTCGCTTATGTGGTTTCCTGAAATTTACACCGGTCAGATTACTATCAACGAATTTTTATCAGTGAACTAGTTTAAATCTTATCAAACCTGAAAGCCTTGAAACCCCCTAGTTTTCTCTTGTTACTATCTTTTTTAATATTAGAAGAGACTACTTATTCCCTCATCGCACGAAACTTGAAGACAAACCGGTAGCAAAACAGTTGCTATAGATAATGTTCTCTGTAGATGGTGGTAGTACCCAAAAGTTACCTACTGCCTACTTATGTACCTGTAAGTGTAACTTAACGTATAATACAACCATCGTTGCTAGAGGTTTAACAAAGACCCAGATCCAGTTTTTCTATGAGTTGAACATACGTTTATGTCGAATTGAGATTTCGATTCTGTACAAAAGTTATACGTCAATGGCTTCCTTACAGGGACAAATCTTGAACAGATGTTTCTGTTTCTAGATGAGGAACTGAAAAAATAACGTCAATGGCTACAGGCTTTTGGGTGTGAAATAGTGAGTAGGTATGTGTTTTTACACATTAGTGAGTAGTAGATAGGGCTTTAGACAGCGTGACACAACAATTTTCTTGAAATGAAAACTATGGGGCTTATATTTAGCTGGATTACTGAGAGGATTTCATTGAACATTTGAGGTTGCTGAAAGTAAAATCATGAATCTTGGGTGCACTTTTGTACCTAACTATACCAACCGTATTTGGATTTGTTCAGGTGAGTACTGAGGAAAATATGTTCCATCTCAGTCTTTTGAATGATACGTTTCGTTAAAACAATCAAGTGATCACCCTGGTATCGCCATCCCTAGAATGGAACCCACTAATCGCTAAGTTCTCTACTAAAATTAGTTGTCAATGATGGTCAGGAACACAGTTGTAGCAAAACCACTGATCTGATCCATGACAGACACTTTATAATCATAATTATACCAACTGTAACGTTATATTTATAGATTATTATGACATTTTGTTGCAAGTTGAATTGGTTTGAATTCTGCTTCAATTAGGTTTATTTTCGTTGTTGATATTGAATTCATTGGATCTTTTGATTTGTTACACTCGTAAATTGTACAAATATATCACCCAACAGTCCTGATGAAATTTAAAGAACCTTTCCCCATTTTACTCAAGGAAAATTCCTCCTCCAAGAGGTGCTCTTTCGGACAGGCAGAAATGTATCAAAAAACAACTGTTTTGTGAAAGCTGATTGTCATTTGATTTGGCCCTACTCTGGTGACATTCATGATAATAGTTTCCCGTAGAACTTCGGTCACCATCATTTTTCACGTTTGTTGGGTTCACTTTGCCTACTGTACCTGCTACAACACTGTGACAAAATATACAGGGTGTAACGCGAGTGGTGTTCTACACGTCCCACGTGTTCTACATTTAATTTCCGACCAAAAGTGTCTCGAAATTTTTTTGTTAAATCCACTCAAAATCCGACTTTTTCCACTTTTAAGATTTTTAGACAATTTTTAGGTTGAACTGAGGAGTGAAAATGTAGTCTGAAAAGCGAATTATTTCAAAATCTCAAAATCACCTGTTTTGTAATCTCATTAATTCTTATAGCAGAATTGTGGAGGTATGCTAAAAAAAAAAAATTAATTAATAAAAAAAGCTCCAAAAGGTCAGCTTTCTAGCGGACTTACCAACAATCTTTTTGCTGTAGAATTCAGAGAGAAATTGAGGGGGTGCCTTGGGATTCCGTCCCGGGAGCAGGTAAAACCCACGCACGGTTAATCCCTCGGCTCGGGCGGACCTTGGATTTCCGTCCCGCCCTCTCTCAGCGTTGATTAGAAGTCTTTGTGAACAGCCAACATAAACACGTTACTTAAAAAACGTTTCACGGTTTTAAGTGAAGATCAGGAATGGCTAGTGGTTCCTCCGATAAACCTCCCCCAATCAACTGATTAATACCATATAGATTAGTTGGACATATAGATCAAGTGGACGGGGTTGCGGAATAAAAACATCCCCTAATCAACTGATTAGTACCATATAGATTAGTTGGACATATAGATCAAGTGGACGGGGTTGCGGAATAAAAACATCCCCTAATCAACTGATTAGTACCATATAGATTAGTTGGACATATAGATCAAGTGGACGGGGTTGCGGAATAAAAACATCCCCTAATCAACTGATTAGTACCATAGGTATAGATTAGTTGGACATATAGATCAAGTGGACGGGGTTGCGGAATAAAAACATCCCCTAATCAACTGATTAGTACCATATAGATTAGTTGGACATATAGATCAAGTGGACGGGGTTGCGGAATAAAAACATCCCCTAATCAACTGATTAGTACCATATAGGGTACTGTCACAACTGGCCTTGCGTGTATATTATATTATTAGTGTATATTATACGATGATATGTTTCACAATGTCTGTAGTTTTTTTTTACTTTCCTCAGAACGGAGTTCCAAGGTTTCAGTAGGCTGGGTCCAAGTTGTTGGGACGGAATCCCAAGGTGCCAGTGAGCCCCACGCTAAAGGTAGGGACGGAATCCCAAGGTTTTTTAAGCCGGCTTAATTTTTTAATGAGGTTCCGGGACGGAATTCGTAGCCGCCCAATTGAGGTTTGAAAGCATAAAAATGTTTTTCGTGCTAAATCTTGTTTTTTTTTTAAATGAAACATCTGGCCTCTTTGAACTAGTGTGTTCATTTTGTGGTAATTTTTTACGCTGAGTTCACCCACGAACGGGTCTTTCATTCAACAAAAATGAGGACATTTTGAGCAACTTGTGAACTGAATTTAGTAATAGTCGAAAATTAGTTCAGATTTAGTTTAAGTAATTATTCTTTTTAATGTCAACACTCCTGCCCTAAAATGAAAATAAGGATGAGTTAATGATATCATGGTGGTATTCGTACTATTAATATTTTACGAAAGAAATTTAACGCTCTTTCCAACGGTATCCGCTAATTTAAATTTCAGTGCAAATTAAGAGTGTTATGGGAATTTTTGTGAAGCAAGGTCGAAAACACTTAAAGTGGAAAAAGTCGGATTTTGAGTGGATTTAAAAAAGTCTACCAGACACTTTTGGTCGAAAATTAAATGTAGAACACGTAGGAGAGATATCGGACACCACTCGCTTTACACCCTGTATAACAGCTACTGCTTTTGCACTCTTTGCCGTTATTGGTCCGTTCAACAATTGAAAAAAAGAAATTTAATTTTTATAACGAATTTTACGAGTTTCTACCTGTCATTTTACATGTGCCCCAAAAAACGAAAAGCGTTAAGGAAATGGTTCAAGTCGAAGGGTCTGCTAATGGCCAATCTAATGAAGTTGAATGTAATCAGAGAATGAAGAAAAAATCATGAAAATCAGGTCGTACTTCGGTAGCATATATGCTTTCGTTGCATGTAGCTGTACATGTATTCTATAGAATTTTATAAATAATTTTACTAGTTTTTACAAGCTGTTATGTAATCAGCCATCATATATGATTGAAGAGGGAATATTTATGTTTAGAGCGAATTTTTGTTGAACTTTCTCGATAACCGAGTAAACGAAAAGTCATATTAACGTATCTTTTGGTTTTACGAGACTGTCATCTTAGGAAAAGTCGCAGAATTGAGCTTGTGTAGTTGTTCCCAGCTGGAAGGGAGTTGATAGTTCTTTATGTAGGGTAGGTTGGTTTCATAACTCAGCGACAGACGATGTCCCAGTAGGTGTTACTCTCTAGTGAGGGCCTCCGGAACTACACTCGTCTCCCGTTTGCCCGCCGCAACATCGCTTTCGTGCCTGTTCGAGAGGTTCTTTTCTCATATCCTCTCCCTTCTCCTCTTTGTCCCGTCATGCGTTTGTGTGCCAATGTAAAGACTTGAAAATGTCAAAACGTGTGAATTATTACTTCTCTTCATAAGACGTTTCAAAATAATATCGTTGCTTATGTGGCAACACTAACTATTCGAGTGTTCACAGCTTTTCAGGACAACTATAAAACCTGAAGAGATTCTGACTCGGTCCGCTCCACCCTAGGATTATCTAGTGGATTCCGACCGTTTTGTGTGGATTCCTACCCACAAATTCCAAAAATGAAACAGTCTGACAAGTAACCAAGTACTTACCTACTTATTTCAACATTTTTTTTTTTTTTTTTTACGGTGAACACGACGGTGCAGTCAGAATTGCGATATCTTATTCCGTTCTCAAACTGAAGATAAATAAACGTGGTTGTTACTTGAAATGTTCTTCATGGTTCATTTTCTCTAATCAGATAACGGAATGAGATATCGCAATTCTGACTTCACCATCGTGTTCAGCGTAGAAAAATCTATAAACTGAGGTGTTACCCGGTAAAAATGGAGACAAAAGTTCTTATAAAATTTAGTAAAATGGAGACATTATCCATAAAACCAGTTATTTCTTCGGAAATTCGCTCTTACAGCTATACTGCTGTACTCAACAGCTGTACTATGCTGCTGTACTCAACTGTAGAGTAAAGGAGATTTCAAGCGGGTTGGAGCAGGGAGGCCAAAATCATTCGCGGAATGGTTGCGTACAAAACGTCAAGGACCGTGAAGGCCGTGGTGACCTTTTATTTTAGCTATGTTTCTCCCGACTGTCTGACGCGAGAGGGTTGCGACACAGCATCCAGTCATCAGCCGTTCATGGCAGGGACACTCAAACTAACTCATGCTTAAAGACCGGTTGTCAATAGGTATTTGATTAAATTACTTACGTACCTACCCAGCTTGTAATACACATTTTGAAACACTGAGTTATTGTTCTGAATCAGCTTGTCAGATGAAAATCATTTCTGTTTTCTTAGCTTTCATTGGTACTTGGATTTGCTGTGATGTATAATTTAAAGTTCGTCTCCATAAATACTGATGAATGTTATATGATAATTCACTAGTACGTACTGTGATTGATCGAACTTTTTGCCCACGTGCTGATTGATTTTTAAAATTCTCCCTTATTACACAATGAAGAAATTAGTGAAGGTTGATTGTGGGGCTTCTCCCCCGCACTCGGTGGGATTCTCTATCCGCTTCAGTCTTATACAGCGAGTTGAAAGCTAGATAGTAGTGGCATAACCTTATCAGTCACATAACTTGAATGATTACCGTCTCTCCTTCCCATGGTATAGCTGCACAAGTTTTTCTGACAGATGAAGTTTTAATTTAGTCCACCAAGAGGTGGCACATAGCGACTTGGTGTGTATAATTTAATTAGATTGTAAAATATAATTGTACAGGTCACCATGGGGTATGGATTCACAAGGCCCGCACGTTCTCATTTCGCCTCTACATTAAACAGTGAACAAATCCTAAGAGCGAAAAACAGCGAAATTACTTGGCTCTCTCTCATTCGTTGTAACATCCACGAGGGCTAAACATCGTGCATACAAATCGTCTGGTTTGCGTCGACATCTTCTCGCCACACGGCTTCACCTCAAAAGTTGTTAGGTTCCGGAACTCCTGTGGAATAATATTTGTAACGGTAACAATCCTCGAAATGGCCTGAGATGTTGCTTGGGACGAATGTGAAAAGGGTTTCTTTGCGAATCCGCTCTCCTCATATCTGTTTTATTAATGCCAGCTCGTTTCTTTCGACCGCTAAATTTCCGCGTTTACAGCTTTCTTGTTTACGCCTCCATAGTAATTTATCCCATTGTTCTAGTAAGAAGGTAGGCGCCTGGGGTTGGCCCAAAAACCGCCGCTTCATGGTACTAACTCACCAATATCTGAAGATTTTTTCCTATTGCGTGTTTACTGAAGCGTTGGATAAATACTCATTAAGTAAAGTCAATATTACTAGTCAATCTTTTGAACTTTTCAATTTTGTAAAAATGCAGTCTACCATTTCCCTTCATTTGACAAATTGAACAGCGATAATTGTCCCTCTTCCCAGCAGTTTAACGACAATAACACATGGTCCTTTGCTCTTGTCACAAGTCCTTATAATCCGGCATTGTAATGGCCAGACAACTCTTTACCTAGGTATTCACCTCTACGCTTATTCAAAATGCTTAGCCAGCTTTCCGTTAATCTGAGCGGTCTCGGAAAGCCGCGTCTTCATCCTCCTCTGCTTCAAGGAATGAACGTTTGATGAAGTATATCGAAAACGAATTGCAAGGTATTAGTCAAGCTGTCAGCACCACATTCCATTATTCTTCGGCTGTGAATGCTGTGGAAACCTTTGATATAAATTGCATTTGAGGTACGAAACTAAATTTCCCCGAAGCTCGATCATCCGAATCTCCCGGTGAATGATTTGTAAAGGAAGCCCAGGTTCCCTATTCAATTTACAGAGCCATGCTTGGCCCCTCACAATAAGCAACCAGTATTCAGAGCCCAGCTAGAGTTTATTGGTAGCTCTAGGAAGCGAGGTGAAGGAAGGAGCTGGATTTGTTACTATCGACTTGTATTGGTAAGCCCTTGGTTCTCGAGTTGCTTTTGACTACGTTCACTTGAAAAGCCCCTCAGTTGCCTTTTGTTTAATTTCGTTAACTAGATATGTCTCCCTTTTGGTAGTAACTAATTGTCCTCTCCACCATCACTCTCCAGCTATTTCTTTGATTCAATGCTACTTCCATTAAATCCGCTGTGGCAGTTGGTATTTGCCTTCTAACTCCTACCTAGTGATTGAATTTATTGATTGCCTCAGTTAATGCAAATACGGCAGGTGGGCGCTCCCTTCATTAATCAGTTCTATGATGGAACACGGTCGAGGAATTATACTCACCGAATCCCTTCGTTTGAAATTGATACGCTCCAACTTTGATGCATATATACATATCCAATTGTTCTTCAGTATATTCGTTTGGCGAGTATTTTGTTCCAGATGATCATATTGAATTTGCTCTGGGCTGTTTGAAGTCTTTGTGTAAGAAATAGTGTCTGTAGAGAAATATGAAATAGTTCTTTGGTTCGCATCTAGGATTTTAACTACACAGTAATGAAGGTAGTCAACAGTGTTGACTCAACATACGCTCATACAATGGAGGGATGAGTCTGAAAGATAATCAATACGCCTACTCTATAGCAACACCCTATGAAAATGACTAGATGAAAATTACTAGGCACTGATGGTTAATATTGATGAAGCGCTGAGGATATGTGCAAATTGGCTATTTGTCTGATAATACCTATGTGTTAACATATTATGTGTTAACATCAACCGAAATGGTTTGGTTACAATGTGGGAAAGGTTGCAACTACCTACGTTACCTAATATAATATATTATATTATAATATATATTACCATATTACGTTACATATGTATAAAATGGTAATATATTTCTCTACGCTAAGCCTATAATACTGATATTTTTATTTATGATACTAAAATTAGTTTGAACTGTGGGCTTTAACATCGACCAGCGAAAGTAGTTGAACATGAATTATCGTGTAGTACAAAAATTGTCTCTGGTGCCCGGGTTGTCGAGATTTAGATGGGACCAACGCTTGCTTGATATACCTAATTGAAGTATGAACAGTGTTGTTGTGAGCTTCTTGCAACGAAATTTTGCGATTGAATCAAATTTGTTCAAATGACCCGTGAAACGACGATTCCTCGCTCCCTTCCATCATTTAGACTTCTCACGAACACCAAGATCGTGAGGCGATACAGTTCTTGTGATAGACCCAATAAAGTTTCTACTCCTTTGTTTTTATGGAGTAATCGTTGTCTCGAGAGTGCATTCCTGGTCACGACGCTTTAAATGGTCTTCATGATCATGAGTTCTAGTACATTATTATTGTTGATTGATCATTCGGATCCGTCTCACGTTCCAAGTTAGACGAATCTCAAAAACGCTACGAATGTTTCTTCGTGGTTCATCATATTCTGTATATCTAAGCAGATAAGCCTTTCTATCTTGACCACTGTTCTGACAATGTTGATAGTCATGATATTGCAGCTAACATGAGTTTGTGTGTATTTCTCTAACACAATATCCATAATATTATGCTTCCCTGATTTCACGGAAGGAAGGCCGTTTTGAGCGAACATTGAGGGTTTGTCCACAGATGTATGTTTCATCCAAATTTTCTACCAATTTAGAATCCGAAATTCGTATGTTATCCACTTGAAAATGACTCCCAAAGTAATAGTAACCTTTCATAAACCATACAGCTTCCAAATGTACGACTTTGGAGTACTAGTGCTTTACAATACTAGCTTTTCTTAATTTATTGGGAAGAAATACCGCCTATCACTGCGATTTCACTTGTTTCATCACCAAACAACTGGAGTTTGCCTGCAATTTCATGTAATTCTCTCTCGTGCTAATTTACTCGCAAACCCCACTGGTATTGCCTAATGTTTCTCCCACCCTCATCATGAAACACTTCAGTAATCATTCAACGTCGACGCTATACCAGCATGGTTGGTGCTGGTTAACGGGAATTAAATCGGGCTACTACGTACCATGTCATGGTACGTACATCCGTATAAATTTAGCATCTTGTCTATATTGTAATAGCATAACAATACAAAAGATTTTTTTAAATTGTTTTTCATTTCTGATTTTGGGCTTCTTTTTTCAAATTCTTGACATTTTCCATATTCGCCTGTACATCGTCCAAGATACCCTGTATTTCAGCTTTTAGAGATGGATCGACACTGCAGTGTTCCATCGCATGCTCTAGTTTCCCCTTCATCTCCGTCAGATTAACATCCATTCTTTCTGCCATCTTCTCCACGTTGATCTGCATGTGCCCGATCTTTTCCTCCATCTTCTGCTTCTTCTCTTCGGGTGGTTTCTTCTCCATTATAATATTTCCACTTGGTCACAGCAAGAGTATCAGAGAATTTCCCGGCAAACATGAGCCACTCATTCGAAGTTTAACCAAACTCACATCTACACTGTCAAACATTTCGTCCGCTACCTACTTCAATGCCCCAACGCAATCGAATGATTATGAAGACCGTATTTCAGTAACGACCAGTCTCCATAATAATGTTCAGTGATCTCTATTCTTTGGGATTTCACAAGTATCTTACAAATGATGCACTGGAGATGAAAATCAAATTAGACCGAGGTAAAAGAAATGTCACCTTTCGGAAGACAAAATTACGTTGATTATTTTTTATGGTCCTTTGGAACGGACCAAGAAAATTAAATTTCCTTAGCTTAGATAACAAATTTTGTTAGCTTAGATTTTGAGGTACAAAGAAGGTGAATAGGGTCAGGGTAATTGTTAACAAAATTTCTATTTGTCACATTCAACTTCTCCTCCTTGTATTTCACTAATTCAAGAGGGCAAATTTTGATCTTCTTGTCAACCAGTAACATCTACTGAGTAGAAGACGATAATTTTAACTCTAATTAAATTTGTTAGACCATAAATCATGTTTTCGTTACGTTACGTGTTTGATGTACTCCATTAATTTGGAACATACTTTGAACCTAGCACATAATTTGCTCGTTTCATTTTACGCTACTGCGATTATCATACTCAGAATATATCCTACATTCCTAATTTAATCCTTTGAATACTCGTATATAATGAGGATTATGTACATACGTCTACATCACATGATCTAGTTGATCATGTGTCCTTGGATTATCTGGTGAAGTTTCTTGTTGAGTTGTTGAGATTCTTAGACGTTTCGAAGAGGTCGTTTCCACGGTTGCACGGTTTTCATCGATTCGGTTGGCGAGGACCTCCTTCTGATTCTTCCACTTGGAAGGACCTTGAACGGGCGTTAAAACGACACGACGGGAACCAATCGGAAAGTTTTCTCGATCGCTACGCCTCCGCGCCTCTTCCCCGGTAGCTTAAACCCCTCTTGAATGTCTCCTTCGTATTTCTTCGCCAAGTTAGGTACTAGTTTGTATCTATTTCGGCAAATTTGTTATACTCGAGTTCATACATTCCGGTATCTCGTGTTCCGCTGTGGACGCAATTTGAAGACCCACGCAAGAGAATTGCAGAGAGCCATTAGGCTCACCTGGGAGATGCGATGTCAAGGTAGGGGAATCTTATTTCCGATAGTAATCGCCATTTTCAAGCAGGATTTAACTTAAATAATTTAATTTGTTGCCATTTTTATACTTCCCTCGAGCAGAGATTTTATGATCACTGGGTTTCCCTACCTAATTTATGGTAAACGAATAAACAATGTCCGATGATCAGTATATATACTACATAATATATATTAGGTTGTTATGTGTAAAAACATTTGCTTCTTGTTTGACTTCGTACGCTTGTTGTGTACGAGTGCATATTCCTTAATATCGAGTTCCCAATAAGTATACTCTCCTTTGTTTTATTGCGATGAGACTTCCTCAAAAGAATGCTGTATTCATTAAATGTGCAAAATTAAAACACTTCATTTACGAAAATATCTGATCGAAATTCTGAACAGGGGTTTTTTGGCGCTACTTGCGACCAACTCGGCACAACTAACAGTTTTGCTGTTGTGTGTTCTTTTCTTTAATTGAAATAATGGACCATGAATGTAGCGAGATCAAAGTGTCTTTCAGGAGCTTTCAGTGTAGCAACAACTTCTGCTATCACGATGTAAAGTTCCCTACATGAAAACCTGCTAAAGCTCTTGTTCGTTATCATGCGGGCCAGTATTCCCTTGACACGGTTTACCGCGGTGTCGCCATTCACGTGATACATCTCTGTATTCAATCATCATCTACAATCAAACTTGATGGATAGTGACGGTAGTTGGCCTAAATTGCTTGGAAGTTGAGGTCTGATTTTTTTCTCGCTATGGTTGAGGGTCTCAATCGATTAATATTGATGTTCTCAAGTTGTATTTTTGATGACAGGTGTAATTTGGTTAGAACAAAGATACGATCTTTCACTGGAGTTGAATTATAAGTAGGTGATTTCTTCCAGAGGACATGTTCGGAAGGTACAAGAAATGTCGTACTATGAGTAGGTATTGATAAACAATGGACATATAGAATATATTCTTTAAATATATCCTATATAAAAATTTTATGCTTGAGAATAATTACATACGTATTATTTATCATGAAGACTGCTGTGATCTAGGTGGAACTAGAAACTGATTACTATTCTTCCCTTGACATGAAAAACATGCTCCCTTCCTTTATAGTTTTGTGCTGATGGTTTTCAGGGGTTCGGATGAAATTACTCGTCCAGATTTTCTTGAGTTACCAAAATATTATTCCAGCTTATAAGCTGTCGACATTGTGTCGATTCGGGGGAGAGAATGTGTGTCGAGGACTATCTCCCATTCGGCTAATGACGCCATTAGGTTCCAGCTCAATTTTCTTCTTATTTTCTATCACAGCAAACGTTCTCACCTGTTTATATATTCATCAAATATAACTCTTTTGGACTAGTCTATATTTTCAAGTCCTCTTGTTGATGTGCAAAATTTCACCAGTTTCCGAGATTCCAGAAAGAGAGTGACAGATTGAACAAAAGGAGCTATCCAACGAACAGAGCATATCCATGCCAGGGTATCAAAACGTGTCTTGTAATTTCAAGGTATAAAATAACCCATTGTGCCACTGACGCCTAGCTCGCCTCGAGGCGATCCGTCACACGCAATGTCCATACCATTTTATTGCCAAAATAGACTCTATTTTCAGTTGAAAATTAGCTCTCACTTTACCCACGAGCATTCAGTTTGCAGAATTGGTTGCCCATCTAGTGGTGCCACCACTTCAGCTGTTGGATGATCCCAACCTACATATGGATGTGATGAGGGTTGTATGTTGACTCAAACCAGTTGTTCATACCAGATGGGTACAGGAATCATTTCGGTTCTGATCTCTGTCTGTACCGTTAAAACAAAACCGATGAATTTCATTAAATTATTTTGGTGTCCTTATGCAACAATGGATAAACGCAAATCCATAAGCATTCAGGAATCGCGTTTTGCGGTTTTGTATCCTCAAATTTCGTACAGTTAGGTACATCCAAAATGATTCCTATTTTTTTATATCCTATGGTGAGGAAAAAATAGTGGTTACTAATCTGATAACTCCAATATATTATATACATATCATTTCCAACTCAAATTCAACCTTTTCCAAACCAAATTCAGCTTCTTCCATTTCAAATTCAACAAGACAATGAGAAGCAAGAGTTCTCATGTGATTAGAATGATACCAACACTCGCTATTTGTCATAACATCTGATGTGGTGCATTAGATTAATCAGAAGGTTTGATGGGCAACGGAATTTGCTCTAAATAAGTCATTTTCTTTATTCAACACGAAGAATGTTCAAAGGTACGCTCCTTGCTTCCGTTATCGGTTCATAAAAAACATTTAAATTGCAATGAAAAAAGTATAAATTAATATCACACATACCTAGCACCTGCACAAAACCACTAAAGGTAGGTTAACCTAGCGTGGTTCAATTTAAGCCTTAAATGATGGAAAAGCAGTCAGTAATGGGGTTTACTAAAAGCTTATTAAAATTTACATTTTTTTTTGCTGAAGTCGCGGGAAGGCTGAATTTGAAAATTTAATAGAAAACGTCAAATTAGGATTGTAAAAGGTTAAATTTGACTGGGCAAAGGTTGAATGTGACTTAGAAATTCTATTAAACTACAATAATCCTATTGAAAAAGAGTGCTGTCCATTTATTTTTACACTTTGTTCTTTTGTGTTGAAATTTAGTCGGTTATCGCAGGTCATTGTGGATAACCACCTGCGGTAACTCTACGTCATTGAAAAAGAGAGAAAGATGAAAAATAGTTTTCATTTCCTGCGTGAGGTATGGAGGTAGCTTTAATTGTTCCCTAGCCATCCATCCAATTCGTCTTGGATGGCGATCGTTCCCTAAATCAAGCGACAGTGCTATGTCGGGAGCAGTCAGCAGTGCGTTGATTAATCGTCTTTAATAATCGGGCTTGTGACATCGGAACCATAATTTACTGTGGGCCTCAGTGAAGGATCTGACGAGTGACTCTTGTCTCCTCTGGGAACCATAACCGGCACGTTGTCATTGATCACTCGTGTGAATGTTGGGCACTTCTATCCATCGTAGGAGTGGACTATCCTCTGTCCAGATCCATTCATTTCATACTTGACCAGGAGAACCTGGAAGAGAAACAGGAACACTTAGTATAGCTCTTCTCAGTCTGATTTTCCTGCAGAGCTGATAACTTGTCGGCTTGGCATATGCTTTCAAGAGGGCGCCTTGTTCTTGTTTGATTACTCTGTCTACTTTCCAGACTGCAAAAACCGTTACTGACAAGTGGCTAGTTTTTCTAGGGAATTTTTTTTTTTCATCAAAATCTGGACAAATCATTGTTTTGCTTCGTGCAAAATCATTTAATCATCACTGTTTAGGTGGAGAATAGCGTCACATTTATATTATTATTGGCTATTGCAACCTTGTGCTTGGTTAAGCTTGTACATTGTTGTTGTGTGCTGTTGCTTTCTAACGTATGCACCTCATCATGGATTAAAATCACATAATAAAATAGTTCTAGGTGACGAACGAAAACAGCATCGTACAAGAAAGTTCACCATACATCATATAACTCGATACGAGTAATGATTTTCACAAGGCTGTAACATCCACCTTGAAGAGAATTGAGATGTATTGTTGAGTCCAATTTATTGATTCCTACATGATCCGATGGCTTCGAGAGGGAAAGGCTTATAGAGTTGCTGAAAGCCTCCAGGTTTCTCGCGATAAGTAGTCGTCGGGTAGGTGAATTGCCTCGTAGGTCACGCCGCGCCGCCGCCGCCTTCCGCAGCAAATATTATCGATTCAAATTATTTATTGTTCAGTACAGTTGATCGAACTACTATCTCCGTCATTCTTCGCCACGAGAGAATGTAAAAGGTTCCATGGAGATTGTTTTTGATGAACAGAACCAAGCAGGACTTACTTGCGGAAGCTGTAGTCGCAAAAAAATGTGGGGCGCCAAATCCTCATGGATAGGCTTCATACTTATAATTAATAATTATTACTAGTGCAATTTTATCGCCAACAAATGAGTTGAATTATTTGATTTACTTCAATGAAAATGTAGTCAAAGTGGGGAGGCTTTAATTTACGGAACGAGAGGACTCCCAAAATAGCAACACGCGATCCTTGTAGTGGATTACATGGACTCCGCCACTCTATTTCACTAACCATACTTTCCAGTGATGCCTCCATTGTTAAAAACTGATTGTTTTTGTTTTTTGTCGGGTTGTGATGAATTATTGCAGCCTTGTTTTTATAACTGTAGTACACTGAGTGACTTCGGCCAGGATTACTTTGCGAAAAGTCATAATTTTCTGACCTTGGAAATCGTTTTTTTCATTTCTATTTTTAAATTATAGTGTTCCTGTTGTATCATAATGGTGAATTTTCTTAGCCTTCTGATTCCTTACAATCTGCTTACGTCTGTTAGCATCTATCTGATAATAAAATAATCTCATTCGTACTGCTCAATTATGACGTATCGCGAAAACAACTTGGTGCTGTTCGAAGGACGGCGATGAGCAGCGTCATATCGAGGGTATCACGGCAACTCCCCATATCGTGGCAATAATGAGTTATGCATACCATTCCAAGCGTCTTCTCCCGGCGGATCGATCTAACTGAGTATAAGTTAGGTACTAACACTGAATCTCACGATTTATTTTACTAAAATAGTCATTGGCAGATGGTTTTTTGGCTCTGCTGAAAAATTGGCAAAATGACATTGTGGGGAATTGCCGTGAGACCCTCGATATGATATGCTTGGGTTTATACAAGAAATTTGCATTTGTAGTCGTGCTGATGCACTGATGATCACCATGCAGCTACCATGAATCAGTAACTGAATACCTCATTTTCTCATTTGAGACGTTTTATTGCTACTAACGTCGCTGACGTATAAACTCTCTAATATTCTCTCACATTTTTTATCACATTGTTGTCATCAGCTTATTAGTAGACGATTTTGTGGGGGTTTCAAAGAAAACATATACCTAACCGCTCAATATTACCAACCTTTCATCTTGGTATAATTTCCTCGTCTTATAAAAAGTAGAAAGCCATGAATATTAGTGATGTACATTTCTGGTGGGAGAGCGATAGGTTCGTTACCCGTGAAAAATGACGACCTCTTACAAGGTCGCTCATTAACGTGGTTGCCAAGAAAACAGGGAGGAACGTCCTTTGACAGGATATGGCCATTTAATGACGGATTGACAATAGCTTCCAAATATGCTTTATTATTTTATTCTTCTCCATAAGAGTATATTCAGATTTTTTCTTCAAATTCTTTTCTTGATTTACTCGTATTAATTAGAAAACGACTCCAGTCCTCATTCTATAATATTTTTCAACATTTAAACTGCGTGGCACCAAACTGAGCAAATGGCCTTTTTTAGGAGGTTCAGGTTGTTGGTGCTGGGCTATCTTGGACCATTTCCACACGCGGTTCTTGAATGGTTGTCGGTTCGACCGTTGAGTGCTGGCGTCAACGTGATGAGATGACAAGAAGACCTGCGATCAAAATTACATCTGTTCTCTTTTTACGCTTACCTTCTGTCTGCCAGTTGTGCTAAAGTCTGGGTGTTATATCGTTTTCGCAGTGTTGTACAGAACATCCTATAATTATATGCTACCTGACAACAGCTGTTGAACCTTATTTGCAGATGTTTACCACTAAATCCATCTCGGTTGGTTATGTTTCAGGTTTCAAACGCTGCTATTTAGTACTCTCTTTTTAATAATTTTTTTTTTTTTTTTTTTTTTTCAATAGTAAATGGAAAATATATCCTGACTCAAACTCAAAATGTATTGGTTTACTTGGAATCCGAATTCGAGAAATTCTGCCAATTATCCCTCAACGATTGATAATTTTCTGCAGAATCTACAGAAAATTATCAACCGTTGAGGAATAATTGGCAGATGTGAGATCTGATCTCACATCTGTCTAGATCACTGGCTTGTAATACCCACTCGAAATTCGGTTAAATTGGGAAATGTTTGGGTTTGTACGGAAAATACTCGTAGTAAACCGGAGTTCTGGAACTTGGGTAGTAGATATTAGTTGTCGCCACTATTCACCTTATATTCACTATTCACAGAAGTTAGAAAAATTGAATCATATTCCTCGTAATGTTTAGATTCAATCGCACTATCGTTATCCCCTTATCTCATGTTAGATATGAGTTATGCTTCATTTGGAATGCGGACGAGTTGAAGTTACAGCCACGTACCTAATTCTGTATTGGGACGTTTCAATTCAATAATCTCTTTTTTCATTGGTTCTAATGATGTAACAGTCGTAGACTTACTTACCAGACTTATAAAATAATAGTAGATAACATAATCACAACTCAAAAACGAATTATTAATCCACCATTCAGTTGTCTTTGAAGGACCAAAATGAATAACAACCCCCAATTATGTGTAGCCACAGTACTATCGTTCACTTTTTGTATAGTTTTTGTATCTGAAAATGATTCCCAATTCCTACGCCATCTTTTTAGGATGTTTTCCCCCGAATCTTGATTCTGTTCTCTAGTAGAAAGGCAGGAATCTCGTGATGTTGATCTTGGACGTGTATAGAACAACTTGGGTAAATCGTTGGGGGAAACAAAAGAGAGATAAATGGAAGAACACCAATAGCTGTCACTCTTCTCCTGATGTACTGACCCTCCGTTGACCTAATATCTCTTTATTTGTTTGCCCAGATCCCAATGGGCCATTTTCTTCTTAATAGCCCCGCTCTCAATTAGTGTCATGCTCCCCCCTAAATCCCATTTCCAATGAAGTGTTATTTGCCCTCTATAAATGTAGCCTTAGAGAAAATGGTATAATAGGATTGTTGGCGGTCTTTTCTCCCGAAGACGTCCTTCCGTTTCCCTCACTAACTATTATGTAAAGAAACATTTTTATTTCGTTTGTGTTATCACGTAACCATCTATAACGTATTTTCTAGGTCTTTTTATAGACTCCTACATTCATTTTCTGCAATGGAGCCATATTATTATAAGGTACCTTCTTCAAAACTTATGACAGCCTCCACGTGGTAGTTTCAGGGAAAAACCTTCTGTGCGCGAGGGGGTTGAATCTATTTGGGGTGAGCATTGATCATCTCCAGCTGAGAGTCCTCATGGGACGGAACCCTCTCAGTTAGATGAGCGGTAGGTGAGTGCGGCTTCTAACAGAATTGATTAGGCTTTCAGGATTCCGCGTCCTGAAGTTGAGTGGGACAAGCTGATTCAATAGAAGGCCTTTTCATTGGTCCCGGTGTGATAGAGGTGTAACCATGATGATGTGTTGGATGGGGTGCTGCCTGCTGATGAACAAGATTAACTCGTGTCCTACGTCGCTGATTAACTTAGAAAAGGCCTATCTGGGTGGGGTGTAATACATTGTGTTGATACAATCATTGTCCACTGATGAACCGTTGAGAATAAGTGGCATAGATATACCTATGCTTCTGCATAATCGCCTATTTACTACTGCAACATCTACGGTACTGTTGTTTATCTGTCTTTCGTATTTCTATATCCGTATAACTAGCATTTACTCCATTCACTCTCCTTCGCTCTTATGAAAAGCGAATATGAGGGGAATTGTACGAGATGTCTTGTGAGTTCCCAGTCTTGGAGCTCCTCCATGAGTTATGTTCGGGACGGAGGCACTTCAATATCCATCGTACATTGTCATTGATCGGAACGAAGCTCTAGCGAGGGAATAAAATGGGGAATAAAATAAAAAACGATAAAGGAGAGCAACGCGACGCAAACACAACCCTTCGTGTAGGTCTCTTTTTCTCATAAAATCGTCTCTTCGGTCTGTTCGGTTCAGCTCCAAAACCCATTCTACGTTTATTATTATCTATAATGAATCATTGAAATCGACCATTAAAATGGATATTCTGCTCCTCAATTCCCAACTCATTCCAACAGAAATGTGTATAAACCTGGTAATTGGTGGATAAGAAAGTTGCTCAACTAAACTCGTTAAAACTCTTCTCGTTTACTAAAACATACTTTGTTTAGCATTGAAAACTAAAAACGTACCTTCAGTACAAACTTTCGCAGCAGATAGAGAGAAGGCTATGGTTCCTGAAGCTCTTCACCAGATTTTATCGACAATGTTAACCTTATAGGTAGTGCGAAGAACTGGGATACACCTTGTGAATACAGAGCTCGTCCAAAGCATACACCCAATCCCCTCGCAAAATACGGTACTGGTAACCCTATTATTTGAATGATCCCTTCGAAAAACTGTGCGCGGGTCTCGGCTAAAATAATGAGAATTTTGGTTTGAAAAAAAATAAAATAAATAAATAAAAACATGTCATCACAGCCTTCCCTGTACAATAGCCTTTATACACGCGTTTACAGTTCCAAGTAATGTACATTGAAATTTTTTCAGCGTCCCATCGATTACAGGATGTCAGTTACCGACATTTTATTTTACTATTAATTTTCTCTGATAATGAAGGTTAACTTTGTATAACTACAAATACAGGTCACGAATTACGAGTAACTTTACTCGTAATTCGTGACTTGTATTGAGATAAGCCCAGGTATGAAGGACATAAACGAAATTTTCATTCGTCTGTTGTCTCTCAAAGGATAGAAGGATAAAGCATTTGTAATTGAACATTAGTTCTGTTAACACTGTAACGTTGATTGTAATTTCAAGTGAAGAAGAGAGTTGATACGCTGAAAATACAACTTCAAGGGAAAGTGTAGTTGATATTTTTCTACAGGAAACTCTTGATACATTTCACTCGCTAGTACTTTTAGTGTATTTAACTGTCTTACTATGCAGTTTAGGGTGATGGCGTTTGGTTTATCGGGCGTCTTGACGTCTCACACAGAAGGTCGTATCGGTTAATCATATGTAGCGCAAGGAACAATGGCTTTAGATTATTTATTAGTCAGCCATGGGAAAGTAGTAGTCAGTAGAAGTTTTCCCCGTTCATTAAGGGAATGAGCATCTAAATGTTTTTAAAACGTATTCTGATTGGCGAGAGTACGTGTAAAATTGATACTCTGTCGGGCGTAAAACTGTAGAGGCTGACATTTAATTTAGCTACCCTTTCTTCAGTAGGCATTATGACATTTCACGTAGGGCCACCTGTTGTAGTTGACGGGGGTACCTATTGGAAGAAGAAAAGAAGGATCGGTTCCCACCATCAGTTTAAGCGGAATAGGGTTCAAGTTGAATATGAGCCTCGAACGTAAAGGTTTAGATTTACAGTGCCTACCAAAAGGATCGTATATCTCAGGTCCTGGGGGCCAAATTACAAAGGAATTCACCGAGTACGATTAGAATCATGATCATTCGGTGATTTTCATAGTTTTTCTTATAATACGTTGAAATAATCTAGAAAGTTACCTACACCTGTTGAATCTACCAGCCTATCTACGAGTATAAGTTCATGATGTCAAAAGTTTAGTTATATTCATTGACTCCGCACTATCCTCGAATTATTCCGTTGTCTTCGGTAGGTTTGTGACGTTCGACGGTTTGTTAAATCTTAAGTACCTACTCATTCATAGTATGTCTTTTCAGTTTTGCTGTACCTACTGAATAAACGATTTTTTGAAGAACTTGAACCCAGTTCATTTCATAATTCATTATGTCAGCTGACATATTCTAGAATAATTCATATGTTAACTAAAAATACCGCCGGGGATTTAAATTTTTGATGGCGAGGTTGCTGCCAGGCACTTCTAATAAGACCGTCAGTTTTCAGTGGTGTTCAAGGAATGTGCTCTTTGTGTTTGCTAGATTATCATCTCGATGCACGTATTCAGCGCTGAATTTCATATTGCACTGGTTCATTCTGGAATCTTTGTTGGTACGTCCACGTGGCGTTTATAACCGTTTGACGTTGTTATAATGAAACAAAAGACATTAAATTACGTGCGGTTTGCATAGAAAGCTGAAATTTTGTTGGGCGACGGAAGGTAGTGCTAATTTCAGAGCGACACAAAATATTATTCCATTTACAGAGAGGGTTCTTTGTAACTCGGGCTGGTAGACTAATTGGTCCTCATTTTCATCACGTCGACTGGGTAGGTGGAATCGTGTTCACTCGACCGAGTAGAGGCTGGAGCTCATCACAGCGCCATCGTAGCTCGGGGCCCAAGGATCCATTCTTTCGTACATACCGGCGGGAACCTTGGCCTGTTATATATAATGTCTGACCAATTTTTCATGATACAATGATGAAAGTGATTTATTATAAAAACGTCAATTTAATACAACCAACGATTTAAAAAATGACGAATGATTTAAAAAAGAAATCTAAAAAGTTGGTGTTCAAAAATTGTTCTGAATGTTCCTTTAGAAATAGGCCCTATGATGTTGAGTTCTGGTCAACCTAAATTTCGAGAAAGCAGTCGCATCGGAAACGTGGCTATCATTACCATGCTAGGCATTATTTTAAAATGTCATTCCCCTCTTTCGGGGCCAGGATACCTTGAAATAGGGCATAAGAAAAACTCCACGTCTTGTAAATTTTGGTGCTACGACTTGTGGAATCGAATAGTTTGCTTTTATATTCTGAAACTACGTCCGCAGTTCTTCATCATCTAAACTGTATCAAGTACTGTATCAGTCAATTTGAGAGGTCTAATCGCCCTCCCAAGAGCTCCACCTATCTCTGTAGAGACTGTGACAACTATATTTTATTTCTGCTGGCCTGGAAACTTTCTCGTCCTGAATTTGCCTTTGTTTGGTACCGTCGAAGATCTCACAGGACTCATATCTCTCAGGAACGATAATATATCCTGAACTACAGAAGAGTTGAGCTTGAAAATTATGTCATAAACTCAATCCAGGCCGGATTCGGGAACATGCCCAATATACTGAGCAATTATACCCCATGTCGTAAAATGAATTTATAGAGTCGAAATATTCATCTTCCGTTATCAATTCGTTATCCCTCGAATCTCATAGCCACTTATCATCAAACCCCCGAAAAGTCATTTCTTCGGTCCATTGTTAGACTATTCTCGAACGTCTGAACAGTTGTATACGGTTTAACGCAATACGTATGTATTCTAGAATTGCGATTTATATTGGTATCTAAATAGACACGCATTGACAATGAAATGAGCCAAAAGGTTGTCAATACCCTTCTGGAAAATTTCCGAACCAGTTGTTCTCTCGTCCACTTCTCGACAATGTCTTTTTTGCTATGTTTTCTCGGGAGGCAAGGGCAAAGACTAGGGAGAATAGGTCGTCACGATCTTACCTCGAGGATACCTCGGCATCCGGCTTATCAATGTGGTCCCAGCGAACCGAGTTGTTTGTAGACAAAATGCTGGTTTTGATAGTTGCCAGAATGGGGATAGAGGTCTTGATAGAGCAGCGATTTGCTCATTAGGTGAAGAGGTGGTTTGCCAAACCATAAGATATGATAGAATTGCGCCATGTCCTTGTTGTTTGTCTAATTTCTAACTATATTTTATCATTGATCATCATATAATATATATAATATATTATATTATATTATTCTATTATCTATTATAGATATATTATATTCTATTATAGATATTCCAAATGGAGGGGGAGATTAGGTTTATCGACCCTTCGCTTTGAGTAAAACCTTCATAGGGCCTCCCAACAAAATTAAATGCTCGAGCACTTGATTACCAAAGTTTTAATGAGTCTTTGGCGCAGTCCGCAACGAAGAAGGCGAAGTACTACGAAGATTATTTTCGCTGAGGAGTAATTTTCTGGCGTAGCGCTTGACTCAACTTCGTCATAATTACTTTACAAGATTTCGAATACGATAGTCTGACTTGGGCTGTCCAAGTCCCAATCCTCTTGCAAAAGCGTTTTCGGTATTGAGGATTTTGAACAAAATAAATGTTATAAAAAAGGTCATGAAGCGACTAATGGGCTGGCATTCTTTAATTTTTTTTATTTTATCAAGCAAAACTCATTACAGTAGGCCAGAAATGAAGAAATGAAATAAAGAAATATGAAGAAATAAATGTAATAATGCAAGAGTGTCATAACCCCCGCTATCATCGGAGTAGGAAAATGTAAAATGTATTTTCAAAGTGCTTTGTAACACATCATGGCGGATCGCGAACAACTGCAGTTCGTAAAATAGGGTGAATCGATTGAAAAGATATCGACACTTGGAACTCTGCACAAAGCGAGTCTGCCATCATTCATCATGTAAGATGACACATATTCAATATGGAGATACCTTCGAAGAAAAGTTCAATCAATGATCGGGATAAAGAAGCAGACGTGGTAAGGGTGGAGGAGGGCGCAATTCCGCGAACGACCCTTGAAGGGCTCTACTTCTTTGAAAGCAGTGGTATTGAACTCCCAAGAATGCTATCCTTCTCATCAATTACTTTTGGTTACTTCCAATTTCTGGGAGGGATATGTGTGGAAAATATGAAATACTTGCGGCTGCATGTTTCTATTTAGGGAAACAGACCAATGTTACATTTCACCACCAGTTTTCAAGAAAAGAGATTTTCAAGAAGTTTTTCAGATTTCGAAGAGATCAAGAAAGATTTTCTTCAGGCCTTGCTCAAATAAGTTCAACGGGGTTCGTGCTCGAGGGTACGTGCTTATCATATTGGGAGGTTCTGATATGCTTATATTATCTATCCTCTGTTAGAAAGTGATAAAAAGCTGATTTGTTCTCCTTTTATTTGACTCAGCATTTCATGACTGTCGCCGTTGACCCATTGTTTGATCAGCTGTTCACTCTGAATTAATACCTATATCAAAGAGTGTTGTTATTCAATCTGGTAGCAGTAGTGAAAACGCTAACTTATCAAGATCCAACATCATTAATCCCATTATTATCAATTCGATATCCTACAATGTGAGGTTCCTATGATCTACCGTGATTTTCTTGGTAGCTATAATACTCGTAGAGTGACAGAGGGTTTAATGGGGTTCAAGTATCAACCCGAGCGAGCAACTTTTCAACGAAAACCAACAATGCGATTCCCAGGGCTCAAATCAAATTAATATCAAGAATTGGCAACCCCAGTGCCACTTGTTGATTTGAGCTTCCATATGTGTGGTACAGTTCCATCGAACCGTTAGTAATAATTTATGACGTGTACAAATTTTCAAGTAGGATTCCAATAGGTTTTTGTGTAAGTGTCGTAAGGATTTTCGTTTGATGTAATAATTCCACATTCTGAGGTAAAGAGTTGACACGTGCAGGCTGCGATGCGCTATCTTTCACCGTCATTATATGAGTAGTGAGATGGAACTTACTCAGTTGTTATCGGGACAGAATATTTAGAGGTTTGGGTATTACGGATTGAGTAATACACTCATTTTCTTCGGCCAAATGTTCGTATTTTGTATCCACTCTTTTGTACAAAAACACAGCTTGCTTCACAATTTCAAATATTTATGGAAAATAAATATAGACAGTTAAGGTTTTAGGGAAGAGAGGAGTGAGACCAGAAGTCAGAGAGAAGGTGATTCGACCTGGGTATCCAGTGGGTTTCTATATTGCCCTTCCCCAACTTTCAGGAAAAAAACTCCATATCATTCTCCTTAGCCCCGGCCAACGCCCTGATCTGCTAGTCCACTCTTTTCGCTTAGGTAAATTAAAATTGAAAAATTACATATTTAATATTTGACAAAAATTTCTAAATTAACAGTGACCATTAAAAACAGAACTATTTATGTTTCATCTTCGTAATTTTTAATTAAGTAACAATAATACTATTAAATACTATTATATTAAATACTATTAAATACTAAAATAATACTATTAAATAGTAAATTTTACTAATTGACAGTTTTTCTTCTTCTTTTTTGCCATCTTACTCTTTATATTTTACTCCTTCCTTGTTGTGTCAAGCCCCAATAACATCCTGATCAATATTTGTCATCTGTGCTCTCCTACTTACTTCTCTCCAATCAAACGTTTCTTTTTTCCTTAGTGTTTGTGACTGTGTAGACAACTCTAAAAAATTGGCTGTAAAACAAGAGTACTCAAAGCATGTCCTTCTTTTCTACGTTGATAAAAAACCTAAATTTGCTGATATTTGATTGTAAGTATGATTAGAGGGACTTGAAAGAAAAAGCAACTTCACCCAATTACGATAATTGTTGCTGATAAAATTCAGGTTGTATTGTTCATAATACCTATCCCCGTGAATCATATTGATAAACATGAAAATAGTTGCTAAAACCAACATAATTACGATTTAGAATAGAATATACAGCTTCACATACCTATTGGCGGGTACTGTGTGGTTGACTAAGTGGTAATTGAACTACTCGTATTACAAAAGTCCTTATAATGCTTTTCGCCGGTAAGACCTCGGACTGTTCCAGAATGCAGGGTACCTTGGAATGGATTCCAATCTACTCGACAAGATCAGATGATCGAGCGTATCTATGCAAGGTACCAAACAATGTATGGTAACATCATCAATGATTGGGTGGGGGTCGGTTGTTGGGCTGATCGGGCTAGTGGCGCTTGCGACGGAGAGTATCCATCCCCTCTACCGCCCAGCCTGCTCCTTCCTACAGTCAGCGTTCGCCTCTCTTCGCGTTCGCGTCCTGCTCGCGATTCTCTTGTGCGTTCAGCACCGTGATGAAAAAGTCAACCCTCTTTTGGAAGTGTCCGACCCCCTGAAGAAACCCGTTCCTTACTTCTGGACTACAAGCCGCGTGTGATTAATATAAAACCGTACAGTGCTGTGGTTCGATAAATCGGATTGATCCGCCCTTACCATCTGTGTATTTAGTTTATACTTCGTTGTTGTTTTTCTCTCATAAGTTTTAAAAACGGGTTCAAAATCTTTGAGTGGCTGGAAGATTCGGTTGTGTGGAGTGACGTTGTCTCTCCCACCGAGGAAAAGCGACACATCCCGAGGCCAAGCACGGAGCAGCATTTAGGGCAGCCCTTCGTGGGCTTGGATTCCGTCGGTTTATCTGCGGATCATGACATGTCGACGCTTCTCGCCGACAATGCAGGGTGAGAACTACCCTTCATTTCTTATGTGAAACTTCAGCAACCTGACTTATGAGGGCCAAGCCTCGTTTGGTTCATTGTTCGGATAGTACCATACAGTTTTGGTACGATCCCACATAAGCTATCAACTTCTAATGATGAAATCCGACCCAAAGTTACGACCGATAATTCGTTCTGTGGTGTTGATATTTATTCAAAACAGCCCTCAGATCGCCTGAATGTCAGTAATCACCCACTTTTATAGCTCCCATGACTTTCACTGGGATTATTCTTGCACAAAATACCGCAAAACATCAATTTCGACCAAGTAAAATTGTAGCAATAATCGTATGATTTTTCACAATACAACGATTGATTTGATTGATCCATTTCGAGGGTTTTGATATTGGTAGTAAATGTACTAATCATTCCTCATTTGATTATACCCCACAGTTTCGTTTTCAAAGAAAATCAGTGATGTACAGGATGCTATAAAGTTTACATAACTGCCGTATTACACCGTTTAAATAACTGAGGCTGGATGTTTCTAGGGAGAGAGTCGAATCCTGACCACCTCAACGTTTAACTTCTTCAGACTCGCTGGCTCATTCTACTTTCCCTCAAGTGTTTGTTCCTACTTTTTAAACTTTAATTCGAATTCTAAAATAAACTGACATGATTTTATCTTCTTACTCAAGGCTGGCACATCATAAATAAATGCTCCAGAACATTATTTTGCAGTACTACATGGAATTATCGCGCATACCTGTGGAATTGGTTAATGTTGAGTTAATGTTAATAGGTTTTCATTTGGATGAAATCATGCCCCAAGTTTGAAGGGTAGGTTATGTGGCTAGTAAGTGAGAGAGTAAGTGTTCCCTATTCTCACTTTTGGGTTTTGCTAGAACTGATTGGCATGCGTAAGAACAGAAGGCTTGTCTATCATACTAAAAACAAAGTAGGTGTCATCGCATTTTTCGCACACATGTTTTCTAGATTTTGGTTTCTTTCTTACCGCATAATAAAGGTTTCTTTCCAAGAAATCACTATTATTTTGGACTTGGGCATATGTGACCGTCCTGGTATCTATGTGATTCCTAAATGTCTCATGAATTAGTGCTGGTACATATACTTCAATGAAGAAGTATGACTATAACGCTTTTATTGCTCCCTGTTTTCAATTTCATTTTGTTACTTCCTTTCACAAAATGCTAAAAGGACACAGATGATGATTATACTCGCTCTCAACTATACAATTTTTGTAATAGTAAAAAAAACCATTTGAACGATTGAACACTCATTTATTATTTAAAACTGTCAGTACCTACATCAATTGTAAATTAGCTCAGGGGTGAAGGGATGTGCCATAAAAGAGCCATCATTCGTTAGAGTAAAAGTATAAGTATATGCCATACTATACAGGGATGTATTCACAGTAGGTAGGTCTATCGAATGGTTACGTAGTAAAGTTATTATGATCTCATTTTTTTTCTTAACCTCTTATGAGTAGTAAACGTATTTTTTTATTGTTACTCTATTATAGCTTCTTGTAGGAAATGCACAAATGTTTCTTCTTTGTTAAATTCAGCCTTATACGATTATACATGTTTCAGATTTCGCTCATTTGCTGCAATAGTGTTTCCAAATTGGATGCTTCGGGGTAATCGAACAACTTTGATATATTCCGCTACGAAGCGAGTTCTTAAAGCTCTAATTTCTGAGCTTTAAAAACTGGCTTCGTGAAATTCGTAGCGGAAATTTCCAAGTTGAAATGGTTTTTAAAGTTCGATTACCCCGAAGAATCCAAATTGGAGATATGACCCTATTGCAGCAAATGAGCGATTTCTTGTTTGAGGCGATATGTAGAGATATCTTCCAAATTTATTATGGACATTGGAGAGTGACATGTAGTTTTCTAGTATGATAACTAACCAAGAATCAAGGGGTTTTATTCAATGAGGGTTTATTCATTATTTATTTCTTCTCTTCCTGCACTTGTATCGTTTGCTTGTTATTATTTCATCTTGCAGAAATGGGAATGCCTCTTCATCAATCCGTCTTCCTACAGGGATATCTCAGACTAACGAGTTTCGCGATGTTTGTTTTGGTTTAGAGCGAAGGTTGATGTAAGATGATTAATTTCAAATGCCTATCTCGTAAATCCAGCTCTCATGGAGATCTATCCTACAACATCTGGTTATTTGAGTCGGTCCGCAACGGGAAGAAGTTGTACCTTCTGCCGGAGTCCTCGCCACGCCTTCTTTCCACTGTTGCCAACCCCACCTTTTGTCAAAATCTACCAGTCTGCCAATTTTCACAATACAATGTTATACCAACTACTAGTTGCCAACCGGGTTGTAATTTAGATTTCGGTGTGGAATGAGACTTAGGAACTCGGGATAGAACTTAATCTCAGAGTTGTCATCAAATCTATTAAAGTTGATTACCACTTGGTTGATGTGGTAGTTTTTTTTTAATTTGACCGGCTAATGTAACTCTATAGAAAATACACGAACTACTGTACTACAACGAGTTGTCCCTATTATACTTGCCTTATTGTCTTACATAACAGTGATATTCATAGTGACATTATTACAGACGAAAGGAAGAGCCAGTAAACTAGTAACTAGCAATTTTTACAACAGTTTTTTAAATTTGAGTTTTTTCGAGGCAAGCATGAGTATTACTTAAACACCACCAAAATGGTACCTATGGAGGTTTGAAATTGAGAAAAATATTATTTTATTCATCTATCGATGAAAAAATGTTATTGCTAGATGTATGTACTTAGTAAATTTGAACAACTAACGTTTATTCGAATATAATTAGCAAATAATAATGGCGAAATAAAAAGTTGAAGAATGGGAGTAGTTCTCATTAGTCAATATTGATATATGCGTAAGTTCTGTGACGGGGTATAATTCCCAGTTGTAACAATGTAGGTCTGGTAATCCATTTCTTCCACTTAGTTCCTGCCCACCATCACTATATTGTAGCGATTAGCTAACAATAATTTCCTCGTAAATTATATTGGTTGATGTTTGGTGAATAGTTAGTTCAGTGCTCAAAGTATTTGATCCGGTTCTCATCCATTTGGAATGATCAAATGTATTTACCAAGCCTCTGAACTTATCAGATCACATATTATTGTTCAGTCACTTCTCATACTCCATACTGTTGTAATTTCTTTCCGAAGTTGAAAATACAACAAGTGGTATCTGTAGCTTGTGTCTAATTAATAATTTTAGCACATCCTATCATTTTCCCTTATCCGTTGTAGTCATTTCTCGGGGAACTGGGGATTATATCGTAAATAACACATGGAAGTGTTCAGTGTATGAAGGACGTTTTGTCATATTTTGTGTCGAGCTTTCAGTCGTTGTGAAGCTGTCCAAAACCTCTCGCTGTATTCATCTAATTCATCGTCCATTCCCTTTTACTTAACTTGATTGTTTTCCAGCTAGGTTTCTGTCCCTGTCTCATTTATCGTGATATCCCCTTCACTACGCACGGTTGTTCAATCCACCCTTTTTGGGTTCCTTCAGTGGATTACTATCATCCTATAGATGGCAGAGCAGCCGAGTAACGTTCATTCCGTATCTGCCGTCTCGCTGGCGGATTTTAGAGCAATATCCAACCAAGGGGCTCGTACTAACCCTCTCTCACATCGTCCGGATCTTCTTCAGTTTTGATTAAAAATCCCCTTCCCTCACCAACGCTAGGTTCCGGAATAAGGCGTGTTTCAGCGCTGAAGAAGTATTTCCTCTGCATCTACAATCTTTCATTTGACTACGTTTGTCAGCCTTATTTTGATCATTTAATCAATAGAAGGGACACTGCCTGTAGTGCCCTCCCTTCTTGCATAACAAAGAAAATGGAAATCTTTTGTCAGGGATGCGTAAACATCTTTCGCTTCTGTAAATATGAGATTTCTGTCGTCCCTTTGCAGACTGGATGGAATGACTTATCGACTCATATTCCCTGTTATTCATCCTGCGAATGGGTTTTACGTTGGTCAGGATTTAATATCGTTCCAACCAGTACCTATGTACAATTAAGATCTCCCTTCTTAGCGCCAGTAATTCGATGACGTCACGCGATCTCTTTTCACATGTTTAAGCGTTTGTCCGAAGATGAGCGATTTCGAAGTAACACCAGTTGATCGCACGTTTGGTAGTTTAACGAACGACCTCAGGGTCTTCAAGCATGAACATGAAGGAATACTAGGAAGGGTTATTGCGAAAACGCACTTACGACAACGCCGCCAGTAATAACGCCTTTATAGATCTGGGGGTCAGGCTGAATCGATTTTCGAACTTGATGAAGTAAGCCGAGTTGGTTACGGGGCCAGCAAAAATCCGTAATGTTGTACAGTGGATATATCGGAGTAAGGGACGGTTCTTATTGGTCAGCCGATCACTGTAATTCGCAGATTACATACTTCGTATACGCCGCATAAATAAAAAAGGTTTTACTCCAATATACGGAGTTTTGAACTGAAAAATGATATATGGGATCTTGTAGAACATTTGATATGTCAGTGGACGCAAGTTTCCCATCAAACTGTAGGACCGCCCTTTTAAAACACCATTGCTTCTGGAGTTATTAAATTTATGTTAGATTTCAACCCCCTTGTCAACGTTCATGACTTGAATTTGTATTAATGTTGTTTTTTTCTTTTTTTAGGTAAGGGACTTAACTCTGAGATCAAATACCTGAAATGTAAGTACCTACTATGCACAACCAAGTACAAGTTCTACAACCAAATTTATCAAACAAAAATACTGACTGTATTCTATTGACGAAAATGCTTCATTTAACCTTCTTGTGCAAGATAAGGATCGCCAGTATCGGATACTACACACGGTTAGTAAAAGTGTCCATTTGAAAGGAAAACTCTTCAAGTAAAAAGGAAAGGAATTTCAAGTAATTTCTCATCCAACAACAATCGCATTCAATCATGCTCACGTAGCTGAAGTACATAATATGTACTTCATATTATTCAAACCCCTTTGCGTGCACTGACAGTTCTGCGGGATTGTTCGAGAAATTTATATGCTCACGCTGTTCATGCTCACCTCAAACCCTGTCATCTTCATACCCCAAGGCGTCATCTCGGATCAATGACATCCTCGTATTCTACTGTAATTTAATTTGCTCCTGGCGTACGGGAAAACAAGCTTGCGGTCGGGGTTGAATGTCAACTGCGGGCGACGCTAAAAGAACAGAGAGATAATATTTTATACTCGCTTTTTTCCTCGCGCACTATTCTGATTAACAATAATGAATTTCAAGTCTGTTTATTCCATTGTTGACGTTTGAGTACCTGCTATGTAATTACTAGGAGCTGGAGATACGTTGAGAAGGAAAATATTGTGTATTTATATACTTTCAGAATATCAGAATCAAACTTGATATTCTTTTGACATTTTTCGTGTCGTGTAAGTTTTATAATATAAACTTGTATATCTATAACCCAGATATACAATTTGAGAAAAATGTGCATTCGGTACATAATATATGCACTTAAGGAAAGGTATTTGAAAAAATCGTCTATTTCTACTGAAATATGAGTGCACTTTTAGACAATACTAGTCAGTATATACTATAGTACTAGACAATACTATATTAGTGACGATGGTTTAATCGTCGTAACCGGTCCAATAGCGTTGTCATATTTCACTGGAAATAGACGATTTTTCAAACAGTCTTATTTTCCTTAACATAGGTTTCCACGATTCTGTCGCGAGTGATTTAGTTGGTTGTATTGATGCACTTCCTGTTCGTACTATTCGTCACGAAATGCCCTTCAATGAACTGCATGAGCGGCAAAACTGTATCATGATTGAGAAACCTGCGGTAGGTTGGTTCGGAATAGGATTCCCTCATGCCTCATTGCTATTCGGTGGCTTACCCGTGGAAAGGGGGTGCGGAGGCCGCTAATGTAGTGGAAGAACCCCCGTCGGAACGGTTATGTACAGCCCGTGCGGACGGCTGCCCCTGTAATTCGGTAGGCTTTAAACTGCCGGTTTTAGATTATTGGATCCGATTTGACGATTTGACCTATTCAACGTTGCCGATTTGGTTAACGAATCTTGTTCACATGATCTGTTGTCTCTCATAATAATTATGAGAGACAACAGATCATGACATTGTGAACAAGATTCGTTAACCAAATCGGCAACCTCTAATTATTAGAGGTGCAGGAGTTTGATAGCAGAAAATAGAAAAATTTATAAAGTCGTTCTAGGCTCGACCCACCATAAGTTTGACAAATAATGATCATCAATTGGTTAAATAATAATAATAATTTTATTGGTTTCCATCCTCGGATCTTACTTTAGTGTATTAACTTCAATAAAAACATTGAAACATGAACATTTAATATATTAAAATTATCATAACACTACATCCCCTCTGCAAAAGCCTGTATATTCAAAAACAAAAATAACCTACAGGTTACTACAAACAACCATTGAGGAGAAACGAAGCGCGCTGTAGCTCGATTCTATCCCTATTAGCGTGTGCACATGGCCCAAATTTACCAGTGAAGCTCAAAACAGAATTTTCGGAAAAAAATGTTCTTACAAGCTTTTGCAGTGGGACTGTCGGTATATGTATGTTATATTATATTATTGTAGATAATATCTCAAAAAACCAATATTTTGGGAATCTGGTCTTGAAGGTTTTAATTTAGTGTATGTGGTACTCTAGTCGTTACGGCATTATTATATAGATTGGATATAATGTATCCGATCAATATAATAATGCCGTAACGACTAGAGTACCACATGCATTAAATTAAAACCTTCAAGACCAGATTCCCAAAATATTGGTTTTTTGAGATGTTACAGTATTCCACGACGGGTGCGATATGTAATAATAGTTATTAATACTATTATTTTGTAATAAACAGTTGGTGACGAATCAATCTGAACGAGCCCACTCGTTTGCGTACAGTTCTGTATAATATACAGATGATATAATATTGTATACATTTATAATACATGTAGGATACCTAATACGTGTACAACTATACGTAATTAATGGAGTAATGAGATAGAGTGATCATTCGAGTTGGTGCCAAGTGGGCATTGAATGGAGAGGGGAGGAGTGGTTAACTAGCCCAGCGATGGTCTACCAATTTTCGAATTCTCCTGGTCGGTCAATTTAATTCGTAGGCCTTTTAAAATTATGTCCGGAAGGTAGCCTCGTCTTATTCGGGTCTTGAGCTGTGTACAGAGATTTACAGAGATCCAGGCCGATCTTTGAAAACCTTTTCCTTCAGGAAGGTCCACAGGAAAAAGTCGTACACACTCAAATCTCGCAGGCCGCTCCAAGTCGCCCCAAGTAGGCCCGATTCACACAGAACGGACGTCGGGCAGAGACGTGACTCAGGCATGGCTCGACGTGGCAGAGGCAGAAACGGTAGGGCAGTTGTGAGAAAGGACGTCAGTAACCGTTTGGTTTTGTGGATTGCAACATGGCTTTTTCAAGCAGTGACGAAGAGGCTAGGATTTGGTGTACATGACTAATATGAATAAAAAAGGAGATATTGGGTTCATCCATTGTGGCTGAAGAAGGGGAAACCCAGTGAAACATTCGACGGTTTGAAATTTTCTGCCTTGGGAAGAAGAAGAACGGCATGGATTTTTCATCCGTCTGCCGGGGTAACCTGAGCCACAATCTTTTTTTTTTAATTTAGAATTCCAGATTTATACATTTGATACCGAAAAAGAACCTGGTCTTGGGCATTAAGCCGCACCTGGTCTTAAAGAACCTGGTCTTGCAGTAAGCCGCACGATTTTAATCGAATTAACATGGATATTTTCCAACTTCTTCACACAATTCTACGTTGAACTCTATCATTCTGTATTTTGAACTGGAGATGGAGAACGAGCGGCAAAGAGACGTGGCACGGGCGGGAGGGCAAATGTCCGCGCCAAGCCGCTTCTGTTTGCATTGGACCATTCGTTTACACAGGAGAGACGCTCGATTCTGTGTGAATTTAAGGCTTGATTCATAATTTATCATTTTATATATATAATATATATGAGCACATGAAACAATTAAATACCTTTAATGGCTGTTGCCCTCGGCTCATGCCAATTTAAGAAAAACTATTTGGAGAGACCTTGTCATGAAAATTTCTTGACACGCTAGTTTTTGTGTAATTGTTCAAGTTTTCGGCTTCTTCTTGTTACAAGATAGCTTGAACCTTTTATAGATAACTTGAGCCGCTCGTAGTTGTGTTGCTGACTACATTGTTTTCCCTAATTTTTTCATCAGCTCATCTATCTGCCTCTGAAGGTAGGTGCGTCTGGTTAACATGAAACTATTCTATAAAATCTGACGATTCCAACGAGCGGTGAACGATTAACGTCGGATGCACAGACGGAGTTACAATTACTTAGTTACGGATTGGTTGTACGTGAAAATCATGCTAAAGGGAGGATGTCGCAAAATCGTTACACAAAATCGCGGGGAGGCCAGAGCAAAGACATTTTCATGTCAAAAATAGCGCTCTTGAGATCGAAGTGGGCTGCAAGGGAGTGGCTGAAAATCCAACATAAAATTACTTCTGTGGTGAAGAAATTGTTTATACTCGAGTGACGCTAGATGAAACAGTTACTGGCAACAACATACGTTGCTACGTTGACCGTGAGCAAAGACGTATTTTTCCAGAAAAGTATTCGGTGTGTTAGTATTTTTGTTGTTCCTACGACTGTATTTCGATGAAATGGTTGTATCGATGATTACATCGAAATGAGGTCTCTTGAGTGATCATTTCAAATGGCTTCGACGCTTCATGCGGAATCCGCCGGTTGTCGTGGTCGCTTCCCTGCAGACCAGAGCCGGTGATGTTGGTAGAGACGGCGGTTCCCTTCCTCGGCCAGAAGGACCCTTCCACCTGCGCCTTGGGTCCGGGATTCCCTCCCAAAGACCTGGCAACGCCGCAATACCCGCTCCTATCACAGAGTCGCCTTCACCATCCTCCTGCTGTCTCTGCCCCCACTCCACCCTCACCTTGTAACTCATTTCTCTGTAGGTACAAAAGTCTCATCCCCCGTCTGTCTGTGCTGACTCTTATGTAAGATCCTACTCCACCGCCCTACTCTGCCGCCTTTTCCTACTCTCCTCTCACTCTCTTTGGCCGTGTTTCCTTAGAAATGCCGATGTTCCCCATGCAGATGATACGATCTTGTGTAATTCCTTCACCAAACAAATTACATGCCGCCGATGCTGTGGGATTCGATTTTGATGTTGAATTTATAAAGTCACGAGGGTACAAATAGGGCTATAAAGCCATATCTTACTATGTCCCATGAACAGACCTTCTCCACAACTGCACCTTCAAAGCTTCGACATTACATTCATTGTTTTCATTTTACCTACATAAAATGGGAAAACAAAAATGGAGCCTCCGTAATCACAGTTCTACAAGTACAAAACAAATTCAATCAACCTTGAAATTCTACAAATACGGTTCTTCAAAAGGTGCTTTATAGCATTTCCAAGTCAATTCAACCTTTTCCAAAACAAATTCAGCCTTTTCCAACTCCAATTCAACCTTTTCCATAACAAATTCAACCTTTTCACCGAAATTACGAAAAATACGCACAATCCCTAAATGTAGTACCTAATGCTTGTCTGTGATTGGGGACTGGGCTGAAAATAATACTCCAAACGCAGTAGGTAGGTACCTATACATAAAACAAAATCATGTTTTAATAAAAAAGAAACCCACAAAAAATATAATTTATAGCATTTCCAAGTCAAATTCAACCTTTTCCTAGAAGCATTTTTTTTTTAAATTATATTTTTTGGTTGAATTCTTTTTTAATAAAACATGATTTTGTTTTATGTATAGGTACCTACCTACTGCGTTTGGAGTATTGTTTTCAGCCCAATCCTCAATCACAGACAACCATTTGGTACTACATTTAGGGCTTCTGCGTATTTTTCGTAATTTCGGGGAAAAGGTTGAATTTGACTTGGAAAAGGTTGAATTTGTTGTGGAAAAGGTTGAATTTGTTTTAGAAAAGGTTGAATTTGAGTTTGAAAATGTTGAATTTGAGTTGGAAAAGGTGGGATTTGACTTGGAAAAGGTTGAATTTGACTTGGAAATGCTATATACCGACCACACCCCTTTTGGGAAACAGGGAAAATGAAATATGTGAAAACCAACATTAAAGAACGAACATATAACTCTTAATTAAAAAATAAAATAAACAACTCACAATATTTATGTTTTTGACGCCTCTGTCATCAAAAACGCAACGATGTATGCGAGAAGTGTGGAGAACGGGTCCTGCTACTGACGTATGTACTCAGCCAGGTGCGATTCTAGATGGTGCCGGAAAATATATCTGTGATGTATGATGAACTTCCCTAAGAGGGTGTGTTCGGTGTAACACGAAAATACCCTTCAAAACTTCTGTACTAACAAATTGTCAACTTGTTACCTTCTAATTTGAAAAGAAACGTTCCTTAGAACCGTTATAGAAAGCCCTCACAGAAAGAGTTGTGTTTATAGATCGGAATTTTCATTGTATATACAAATACTAAATGCATTGAAAGACTTATTAAAATGTAAAAAAACATGGTGCGATGCGGTGGAATTTGGAACTGTGAATTTGATTTTCGTGTGGACCGCTGGTGAACTTCACCCATCGATAAATAATTTTCCCTTGGGAGTGGAAAATGTAAGGATCGTGAACAACAGTGTCGCTTTTTCAGGCATTTTGAGCTAATTCAGCTTTATATTAGAGGGGGCAACATCTAGTTTCAGGTGGAATACAAATCTGACGATTGCGTATTGAGTTTTAATACAGTAATTGAACTTGATCATTGTTAAAATTGCAGAACACAGTGATTGCATAATCGAAGCCTGCACCAATTGAAGTCTAGATTGGAAGGGAAAATCGATTGCCGTTCTAATCAATTGGTACTAGCTTCTGTACACACTATTGTACATACCTGTGGCATGTAATGGCCACAGTAACTCACTCATCAATACAAACCCTAAGTCATTAAATTCATGAACATAATCCAAGTTGATATCATTGATTTTTATCTTTGTAGATTATCAACGTTTATCAATGGTAGATTATTTATATTTATTTTTGATCAACCTGTTAGTACCACTAATACTTCCCATTACAGTTCTTTAACTTTCATACCGTGTTTTATACACCACTCAGACATTTTCTCCATTTCGTAGTCTTCTGAAAGAGTTTCAGTGCACAAAACACGGTACATCGACATATCGGTTCCAATTCCTGATAACAATGTTAGTTCTTCGACTCGTAATTTTAATTTTTACAAACATTTCACATGCCTCTCTGCCACTTGGAGGTTTTGCAGATTTTAGATTGTTTCATTTTAGATTACGAACCATTGGAATCCATCAAAATAATTTTTTGGTTACTGCCCTCATAAATCAAGCTACTTAGAATCATCTATGCAGATCACCCCCTGTCGGTATAAAATATCCGTGTGGGTCCCGTACCAATACGAAATAATTTGCTTAATGAGCTAAAATATTGTTCGAATAGGTGATCATAAATTGTATAAAATCAATTGTGCGTACCATAATTTATATCAATATAGATCAAGACGTACTGTTTGTAAGGTCTACTGTTTGAATCTGATGGAAGTGGGACTTCAATTAATAACATCTATAACAACAATAACATTTTTATTTTCCTATCTTTTCGCCCATTTTAGTAGATATCTAAAGCCCCCATTCCTTCCTTACTACTTGCGTCATCCCAGACGAAAACTATCGATAGAATTGAGATGAAAAGTTCAAATTTTCACAAAAATAAGTCTTAGCATTCGAAGGCCTAAGTTCGTAGGTGAGCAGAATCGGGCCTCTAAAGGGGGTTTTGGGGAGCTTTAAGGGAAAAAAATTACCCGTAAATTCCAACATTGAAATGGTCTGACATGTGACACCTCATTTTAAAGGTTCTTTTACTCTGAACACGATGGCTAAGTCAGATTTGCGATATTTTATTCCGTTCTCAAACTTTAAAGATGAAAAATCCTGGTTGTTACTTGCGATACTCTTCACAGTTCATCTGCTTTCATTTGATACCGGAATGAGACATCGCAGTGCTGCGTTGAAAATTCTATAAACTAAGGTGTTACTCGGCAAAAAAGGAGACACAATTTGTTATAAAACCAATAAAATAGAGACATTTTACGTAGCTAAAGCCAGTTATTTCTTCGAAAATTCGCTCTCATAGCCATGCTTTTACTTGACTATGGATATTTTCTATTTATAAATAACTTTAATTTCTTGGCTATTGTCTTATTTTTATGAATTCCAGCAATTGTTTTGGCTTATACTGTTATTAAGTGATGGGGGATTGTCTGGGAGCGCCATTTTTTCTCTCGTTTATCCCTCATTTAGGATTCCATTACCTTCGAGAGGCGGTGCTTTCCTCGCTCATTTCAAGTTACTCGTCGGCCAGTCTCACTTGAGAAATGGTCTTGTCAACAGCACCACTTGCTTCTTTTCATTTCTTCGTTTAAATATTTGAACGGGACTTGAAATTTTCAGTTTTCGTCATAGATTCTTTGATGCCTTTATGTACTAGGGATGGGTATGGAATACTTGATGTTATAAAACATTCGACGTTTTTCTTTAAACATCGATGGTTATCACACAACGCTGTTTTTTCCTTTCTCCAGTAATACCTATAATTACTAACCGATCTTACGTTTCTGTATGTAATGGCATTATTTCTGTGCCTTGTTAGTCGGAACTTCACTTACCTAGGTACCACATTATGTTTTTGTACTTTACACTTTACACTTTACACTTTTACACTTTACTTGATTCAAGAAATCGTAGTAGGAATGCACTAAAAATCACCACCTCGTCTAGTGTAACCGTGCAACGTTTAGGTAGGTTAACGTTTGCCGATACCGAAAAGTGACGAAGAAACGAATTTTGTACGCGTCAATCTCAGATTCCTCTTAGGAATCGCCTCTACTAAGATATGGCTGCTAAACTCTTTTTCTCAATGAGGCCAACAATAAATATTCGGAATTATGCAAATCGTTTGTTAAATTGTTGCTCAATCCATTTTTCAAAATTCTTTTTTAAATCATAAATTAGTACTTTTTTCATGTTTAATTTTTTAAACTAAGAACAAAAATGACCAAAACCAATTGACAGCTAGGTATTGGTACTTAAATAGGCCACTGTAGGTAAGGTATTTTCGGAAAAAGTTCGGATGTTTTTTATACGATGTTTAAGAACATCGATCTTTTTTATTCAAAGTTTCGTACAGATCGATGCGAAAACATCGCTCTTTTCCCAACCGATGCCCATCCCTAATATGTACATACCCAGCGCGGCGGAAGTCATCATCAACAACTATCTTTGCTTCACTTGAATGTTTGTACTCTGTTGTACATTCGCACCGTGATTCGCCTGCCAAAATAAGATGTATCCGTCCCCTAACGTTGAGGTGAATTCGTTGGCAGAACATTAAACAGATCCCAACCCCCTCGTATATCCCACGAACATTTCGTTGAATCAAATTAGTGTAGTTCCAACATTGTTACGTTATGTTTCCTTTCTACCCGTGTGTGTTCGTCCTTTGTATTCGTCAGAATGATACACCAACAACATTATGTCAGTCTCACGAATACGTTGGCCGTGTATAATTGTTTTCAACTATGTATGTCCGTAACACGCTGTAGCTCAAATTTTTTAGCCATAAAGGTCTATCCGGATATATTTGTTGTAGACGGTGTCTACCCCGTTTTATTGGAAAATGTGCTTTTGCATTATCTTCAGTAACCTGGTCAGTGCGTTTCATTTTGGATACTTTCGTTGTCTCTACCTTACAAATCGGACTCCTCGCTTATTGAAATTAGTTTATTTTTGTTCGATTTGTTTCAACACAACTTGGCTGACACAGTCATATTCGAGATGTCCTACTGTATAGCTCAACACTCACTTCCTAGTGATAGCTCAACACTCACTTCCTAATGATATAAAATTCAGGAAATGCAATTGTTGATAATATTATGAACTTAGCAACCCGAAGATACGGACATGAACGACATTGATCACATGCGCTTCTTGAGTTAAAGATGATGTTCGTCTATCTCGATTACCGATTTTTGTTTACTTTATTATTGTGAATATTGCAATTTTTAAGCATAGAATTGACCTACCAGCCCTGAAACGTTTCTGAATTTGGTACGAATTTGTGTGACGGAATTGTTCACACTGACTCTTTTGTGATCCAATCATTGCGAAGGAAATGTTGATAAGCTCGTGATTTATTTATTTAAGATGATGATTTCGTTCTTCTTACCGTCCTGAAGGTACTAGTTTACGCGTATTGTTACGTATCAAAACTAAGTTGGTTGAAGATTGTAATTTGCCATTTTCAATTTTTTGTATTTGTCAGGCTTTTAGTAGACTGCATTCAATAGGGGCAGAGTTTGTATCATTGATCGCTAGCAAGCGAACAATTATGAAAGGTCTTACCAGTTGATGAATGGTTATGAATAAATATGTGGCGAACCGCTGGGACCACCACCCTGTATTGGTTATGAGATATTCAGTTGTGGGAGACCGACGAGAATATGAAGGAGGGAATAGTTGATGTACCGCAAAAAACACTCACATGATGATGTGAGAGGCAATAACACTAATGGATGAGAGAACAAGGGTTTCACAGGAAGGCGGGAGACCGGCAGACTCAGACCTTCTCATTGCTCGCGAAGGGCGAAATTGTCATTGACCACTGGGAACGGTCTGGCGATTCATCATATTACCGTGAAGATGAAATATCGCCGTAAACATTGATGTCGGTGTAGCCATCTCGTGTTGCTTTATGTCTCTAGTGTTGTCATCGTCCCTTGCCGTCTCTATTGTTCGACTTTTAACTCTTAACAAGCTGACCCGCGACGAACATAATATGTATTTTTATGTATTATCCGTATTACAACACTGTACCCGTTTCGTCGTTTCTTGAATTAATTCAACGACCTTTGGTAATTATGTTCCATCGTCCCAGCCCGTAATTCGGAACCTACTGAAGTTGTCCAAAAGCTCCATACAATTTGAATGCGTATGTCTCGTTTGATAAAACCCGATTAAAATCGTTCTAAAACCCGTTCGTTGGAATCCTGGCTTCAATTTCTTTCAGATTTCAAGGATATCTTCCTATCCGAATTTGTATTTGGAAGTACATACTAGGCGTTTGAGCCGTGCATTGATATGTCACCCCATCTACGTAGGGCCGTGCGTTGATGAGTCAGTTACACAGTTTTGACTGCGCGTTGAATTGTCAGTCAGTGGTTAACGTCATGTATGTACTTACAGAAGATTGTCTATCTTGGTGCGTAATCCAAGTGATATAATTCCCGAATATACCTCGCTACATAGGTAACATATTATGCCCCTCTAGTACATAGGGTAGTGGCTCCCAAGAACTGATGAATCCATCTTGTTTGGAACGAGGTTGCGAAATGATCATGCTGTCAACAACGAATATTTCTGTACAATCGGAAGGCATTCTCTAACCACTGGAGTCATGAAATTATTTTTTGTTTTTATACATATAAAACATATTATGATTTACGTTTTACATAAATCAGAAAATATGAATAATATTCATGAATATGAATACGAATACAGATATTAATATAAATAGGAATAATTTATTATAAAGCCATCATCACATCTTTTGTGAATACTAATAGAATTTATGTAAGAACGACTTGCATTTCAGTAAAATTCATTGTAAAATAGGAAAATATGAGTAACGTTCACACCAAATGCAGTGAATTTAGTAAAATTGATGTAAAAATTTGCATTTTTGTCAAATTTACAGTAAAAAGGAGAAAGGTTAGTGTCATTCATTCATAAATGGCAAAGATTTTTATAAAGTTCATAAAAAATATGAATGCGTGAAAATTCAATAAAATGAATTGTGGAAAATTCACAAAACAAATGTGAATTTTTGTAGAATGTTTGTGGAAAAACTTGAATTTAAGGAAAGTTCTTAGTAAAATAGTAAAATTTGAGTGACATCCACAAAAAGAAAAAAAAACTGTAAATTTTTAGTAAAATTCACAAAAAATGTGAATTTTTGGGAAAATTTACAAAAAGATGTTATTAGGGCTTTATTTGTATATCTGTATTCGTATTTTCTGAATTATTAATTTTATTCGTATTCATATTTATAAATATGAATACGCCCATCTCTGCCCGGAACTACGTCATTGAAAAAACCTTGTGGGATGAAAATGAAGGTTTTTCTTGGGGGTCCCTTCCTAGCTATCGGCTCGAGGAAAAAAGATATGCAACTCTAAAGGGAAGACAAGGACGGAATATGACTATCACGAAAAAAGATTCTCGGCCAAAATTGAGAAAATATATAAATTCTCGATTATGGCCTCAGCTATTAGGGTAAAATGCAAGGGGGTATTATAAGAAAAAAAAATGTGAATAAAAAAATAAACGACATAAACTAAAAATTCAGCGGCCCAGTCTCTTGGACATGAAATATTCCACCAAAAAATGTTGAAAATAAAAATTAGTCCTACGCCTCACCCTCCTATAAAATTAGGGTTCGGGCACTTCGGGGATAAAAGTAAGGAACTAAAAAGGATTGAGAACTCGCAGACATTGAAACATTGACAAATAAGGAAGAAAGCCCAAAGACTCACTAAGATTCACTAGGAAAAAATACGTTAAAAGGCAACTGGCTCACTCCTTTCTTTCTCCCACTTGATCTTGTTATGGTTGGGGGTTCGCTGAGATCGACTTATGATTATCACGAACTTGACAAGATCTACACGCAATGTGTTAATCCCTTTATTCTTATTTCACTTCATGGCACTCAGTACAGATTAATGAATATCTGTATCTGTTCTGGATTTTTCGCTCAACCGTTACGACTCTTACCGCTTGGTAGAGCTTCAATAGATTTATTCTGATACATAAATTGATATGTCATTTCAAGAAATTGTTTCATGTTCCCCTGAATCCGATCCGAAGTGTTGGACCGCCGATATCTCGTCAGGCTCTTGCCTTCGCGAATCAAGTTTCCACAAGTAACCAGTTGGATCGGCGTCCTACACAGAACCGTGTTCGGTGCGGCAGTTGCTGAGGTCGTTGACCTGTTCCACTGGAACATACCACGTGTGTCTTCACGTTCCTCTCCCGGGTCCGCACAATAGGGATGAATCAAACTGATAGCTAACTCCACCTACTAACGGAATTTTCGTCCTTAAGTCTCAGTTCTCCATAAATGTTTCCATCAACAAATTGGGATCTGGTGAAGAATTGACTTACCCTAACACGCTCATTTACTTGTCTAATTAATCTAATTTATTTTCACGTTGATTGAAAAAAAAAAACTCAGCAAATTCTTGACACAATGGGTTATTATCTTCTTGTATAGATCACTAAATGATTGAATAATCGTTATTATGAATTATCATTAATTATTGTTAGTTCTTAATAATTTTTATTAATTATTATTAATTTAGTCCTCTGTGGGCACAACTGTTAATTTCTAATTAGATTACTTCATTTTGTCTGTCTCTTTTATGTTTGTGTCAATAAATAAATAAATAAATAATTACCTATTATAAATTAACTCGATATCTGAAAATCATGTGCTGTTCGAATCAGCTGGGCCAGTATGAATACTGCCTCTTCATTCACCCTCATGTTGACGACCTTTGATTGGCTCCAACATTGAGACCTCATTGTGAACGAACGGCTGATCGTACAAACTTCCGGATAGTCTTAAAAAAATCACGTTCCATTTGAATTTTTTGAGATATGAATGTTTCATATTCGTTTTGAACCCCTTCTCATCATTGTGGGGTTGTTAACGAAATTTCGTAATTTTCTGCAAACTTAGCACAACGCTAACTGGGCAAAGTGACGGGCGTCGCCCATCTGGGTAAATCGACGAAAGGCTCCGTCGGTCTGTGAGCGCCCATCTGGGTAAATAGTGAACGGCACAACCGGGTACACGGATTCGAGACTCGCCGAGCCGATAAGCCTAATCCTGTTCACAACATTCTAACTAGTCAGTACGTGTTCGTGTGTTTTGAGAGATGGACCTGCAAATCGAACAAAAATTCACAAGCCAACGGGGTAACTGCGCGATAGTTGTGGACAAGTACAAATTTACGCAATTTCGCGTAATGAAGTGCGGATCCATCAGTTTTTGTTGTGCAAATCGGCTGTGTAAAGTGATTATAAGCACTGATTCAAACGTCACGCGAGTTTTGTCTTTTAAAAATGAACATGTGCACGAGCCAAAAGACAGTGATCAGCTTGAAAGGGAAAGATTGTGTTCAACTTTGAAGCGGAAGGCTTTAGACGACATTTCGGCTAAGCCTAATAAACTTATCAGGACGGAGCTGATGAAAATAGAGAGCTGGAAGCAAGGCAGTATTACTAAGCTCAGGAAGGCTGCTGCTGACAACCTTCAGTTCCTCCAACAATGCTGGGACACCTACCTAGAGGACAAGGACGAGATGGCCTACATGATCAAAATCGGCAACCGCTGTAATTTGCCAAAGTGACGTTTCTCATTTCATTAATAGTTCACTAGATAGACAGACTTTCACCCAGATGGGTCGCTGCAGGAATTTCTAGCCAGAGGAAGCTTTTACCCAGATGGGTCTTCGCGAGCTCGGGGAGGTGTACCCAGTTAGGTCTATAATCTTTACCCAGTTGGGTTTTAGTTTGACTAGGATTTACCCAGATGGGAGCCGCCCAAAGTGACACGGTCGGCGGACGGACGGATTTTTTAAATACCATTTTCTGAAACGTAAGCCAACAAATTTTGATCGGGAGGGGGGGGGGGGGTAAAATGTTCTTTGGTCGATTCCAATGGTTCATTATCAAAGATGAATATTTGTCCTGAATTTATCTCACAGAACTCTTAGGTTACATTTTCCTCATATTATTGTTATCACACACTTCATCGTGGGAATACACCATCAGTTTCGTCAAAATTTCGCATTTAGGCACCTTAGAACCGGTCAAAGCATTCAATTTGACTCTCTATATATAGAGGGTCAAATTGAATGCTTTGACCGGTTGTATTTAAACTTCACAATGTTACCAATGTAATGAATTTGCAATGCTCCTGTCGATGGAACCGAAGTTTGAGAAAAATCAAGTTGTACTTGTATTAACGGGTACTAGTTAATAAGACTACATGTGTGATTAATCTCGATTTTATCACTATCAACGAATAAAGATAACAGTCACTGTTAGCCACTGTGGTAGTTGGTAGGTTTCTCCAAGTGAGTGTTCTGGCTCATCGGCCATGATACATTTTCCCCTTTAGCCAAAAAAAAAAATAAAAGAATACAAAATCTTCTATCTAAGAACTAAAAAATTAACTAAACTTTAAAATTAACTAGGTCCAATATGAACTTTAAAATGGTCCGATATTTAACTAGGTCCAATATGAACTTTAAAATTAACTAGGTCCAATATCAATGTAAGAATTGAGGGCTTCACGGGTTCAATCAAATTAACTTTTGTCCTTTGACTGTACGTTTGAATTTATGACTTCAAGAAATGAATGTATAAAGTTGATAAGAAACTTGTCAAGATTCTAAACACTAATTTCGGCGGGGGAATTATTTGGTTTTTCATCGGTATCTAGAGTAGTATACCGCGAAGAGCTTGGAGTTGGAATTTATTTCAGTTGTTGAATGACCTAACAGAGGCTGAGTAACACTAAAAAAATCTATAGATGGAGTCGAGTTCTGCTGATGTAATATCGTACCGGGAAGTGAATGGGTCTGTTGTGTGATACGAATCAACTATCTCGCTGCATACATTTGTGAATTATGCATATGAAAGTGACATTTGATGCTGGTCATACCCATTTGTCATGACATAATTGAATCAATTGAAAAGAAAAGGTGTTAGTAATGAGCCGCAGTGAAGTGCTCGTGACTTGGACCGAACGGTTTTCTTTATCAACACCACACCAACACCTGATAATGGGTGTTTTATGGACCCTCATCTCTCAGAAGCTCCATTTCGGACGATTATCCGATGAATCGAAACTGTGTGATTACTTCGGGTTGGGCTGACTCCATAATTTCATTCGTTTGTCTGCGCCGCTCAATTAATGCAAATAGGCGTGTTTTCATGCAAATTTCCTTTTGTGCATGAATGGTATCGCGTTGAAAATCATCCGCCAGCTTTGCTTTAGCATCTTTTGACTGAAAACGTGAGGTATCTCTCTGTATAATACACCAATTACATGGTGTCTATGTGATGGGCTTTTTTAATTTCGTTCCGTCATTATAGGCCGTTCTTGCATGTTGAATCGCTCCTCATGTATGTCATTTAAATTAATTACTTGAAGGTTTTCATTTCCTAGGCCGGAATTGCTTATATTTTACTTCAATCATCATTGCTTATCATCATACAAGATAAATGAGTTATATTGAAACTCACAACTCAACACTGATGTTCTTTGCAGGCCTTCTCTTTCGCAAGCTCCGCTGTTTAGGAATAATTGGAATCAATTAAATTAATTAATTCAATCATTTAATGAACAATAACAAACCATCACAATATAAAAATTGAACCTTAGCACTCGGACGTTTTGCTTCTCTGTTTCTCTTGGAGGCTTCAGCTCGGCCCACTGTAATCAGTTTTAACGTAATCAGTTCCAGCAGACCCCACTTTATACAACCTTTTGAAGTAAAATCTCACACTCTTCACGTTTTTGGTTTATGTTTCCAGTTACTAACGTTTTGTGATCGACAACAAGACATGAACTTTTTAATGCGCTGTTGCTGAAGGCGTTAAAGCCAACTCGACTATATTAAAACGTTTTCATCTTTTTTGATGTTGTAATTACCAACAAGTTGACGAAATTTGGGATTTGTAAGTAGTCACGTTCGTATACTGTGTAAAATTACCTATTATTTGAGAATGTCACAAAATGCTCAGGATCAAGTTTGCATCGAACTGTATTCCACAGGCAATGGACAAATTCCAGGGTTACTCATTACCAAAAAATGGTTGCCTCTCGTGCTTTTCAATTTGGAGTATTTAAATACCGAATTTTCGTTGAAAGTTCGCTACAACTAAATGTTCATCTTCTTTGTAGCTTTACAGTAGGCCACCTCCCATTTCGGAACGCTTCATCGGATTTATTAACGGTATTCACCAATTTCTTGTTTTCTCGCTATATTTGTTAAAAGTTCATTGTCATTATTAATTACTCAAGTTTCCAATAACGGATTACCTATTTGAGTGTATTGATGTAGTTATCAGTCTCATCGAACTTCCACGACACGTTTTGAAGTTTTCTTTTTATTTCTTGTGTTGATTGTTGAAGATTTCAGTGTTCGAATTTCTCAGTGTATCAATATTCATTGCAGTATCTTCATGTAGTTTGGTCAAGAAAAGGGCGTGAAGAAACCGCGTTGTCATGTAAGAATTTAATTTTGGTTGATTAGAAGACGTAGATTTTAGTTCAATAGTATTATATAGTGGAGGTTTTTTTTACTAGGAAACATTAGAGTAGTTTGCGGGTGAGGATGACCAACACTAGTCTTTGTTATCATTTGTTTATTGCAACGTTTCAATCTTGGAACAAGATCCTAATCATGCATCATGATAATTATCTGAATGGTACACATTTGGTCGCGTAAGGCACAGTAACGTTTGACAAGGAATGCAAGAGATGGATGTTGTTGGGATGGATATTATAATAATATCAATAATATATCAATAATATCCATCCCAACAACATCCATCTCTTGCATTCCTTGTCAAACGTTACTGTGCCTTACGCGACCAAACGTGTACCATTCGGATAATTATCATGATGCATGATTAGGATCTTGTTCCAAGATTGAAACTTTGCAATAAACAAATGATAACAACGACTAGTGTTGGTCAGCCTCACCCGCAAACTACTATAGTACCTATTATATACAATTTTTTTTTCTCGTTAGTTGTAAGAATGGTCTTAATAGACAAAACCTGCGAGATTGGTAAATAAAACGTCAGTCATCCATTCCCCCCCTAACATCCTTTAAATAAGCTTGGTGGAGCGAGTGACGTCTTGAAAGTCGTCTGCAAGCTTTCTTTCAGGGTAATATGTTCGATTTATCTTACAATTCATATTTTTTCATTTTGTTTTTGTTTTTTGCCACGTCGACGTGGCTATTGGCTTTTGAGATTATACGCCATTATCCCGATAAAGAGAACGGTCGTGATACGCCGGGCCCCAGGGGTTCATTAAAAGTTGCTAATTAACATGGCTGACGCGTTTGGCAGGTGGTGGGGCCACCTGTGGGTACGAGCCTCGGTCCCTCCCGCCCCTACGCAAACTCAATGTCAGTCCCTCAATCATTTTCGCCTTTTAGTATCGATTGTGCCAGTTGTACCATTTACAACACATCCATACATAATGCCCATATTTCTTTGCACTATGCTCCAATTTAGCCCTTACGATTACTTGAAGCCGTTGTCAGTATGCTGTCTCTTGCTCTCGAATCGTATGTGTATTACAATAAAATAATACCTACACAAAGTATTATAATATAATACTTTTATCATATTATGAACAGTGATAAACCGTTCAAAAACAGTGGTATACCTTGCATTGTGGTCAATGATTATCAGTTTGCCGCCAAAATTCTGGTAGTTTCAATCAAATGTGTGAGCACATCATATTATTACCATATTACATCATATTATTACCATATGTTTTGTAGGAGCTTAACTACGCTCAACTGTTTACATGTACTTACTAAAATACCGTGCAAAAAAACTTACGTATCTCACTTTTGTTAATTTTTCCAGGTATGTTATATCTACTTCCTACAATCTGGAACGTGATAGTGACCAATATACGAGTAACTCCTTCCAAACCCCTTTTATTAACAGGTATGTGCCTGCATCACCTTTATCCAAGGTTATTATTATTTTTTTATTATTATTATTTTTTTTTTTTTTGGACGTGTGCTCCGTGTTTGGAGCATTCAATTTGGCTAGGGTGGGAGTCCAATTTGTAATGTCTAATTTTTATTTACCACCATAAGATTTCTGTAGGATCCCATTTGTGGATTTCAATAAAAAAAAAAAAACCTTCCATGCCAATTTTTGTATTAAAAACGTCAACCATTCTTGTGATGCGAATCTCATTAAAAACAAGCAAATATGGGTTCGCAATAAGTTATTGAGAATACTAGTAGAAAATAAATTTTGAATTTCTCATTGGTTAGTATCGTTTTTCATCTCAACGGATTATATAACTGCACTGTTGCTTCATGGTAATTATATGACGTTCTTACAATATAATCGGATATCACGATTTTATTCTCGTTACAAGAAAGTAAAAGATGGCATCACAAAAACTTTTGAGTCCCGCCTTCTGCGTGCAGTGCTGTGGAGGTGAATCGAACGGGGTGATAATATTGGTAGACGCCCACGCCCATATACGGCGCTGTTTCCTTTCACTCTGCTCTCGAAAATAGAGATTTGGATCAGGAAATAATTGTTACCGATGGTTTATGTTATGGGAACGCATTGAAAATACACTATGTTATCGTATTTGGTATATTATCAAGTTCCGTTTGGACCAACCCTTATTATGATAGTGTTTTGATACTAACTCTGTGTGGTCTTCTGAGCGTGGTTGTTTTTACAATTTCCAGACTCATCGATTTATCGAGCGTTACCATATTTTTCATAGGGAAAATCACCATCGAGCGAGAGTTCCCTGTTTAGTCAAGGTCCCATCTGCGGGTTTCAGGAGTGTAGACGGGACAAAGGAGATCTAAATGTGGTACATTGGTTGAATGTGTGGGACATCTGAATCCATACCACCATCTGCCATTCTGTATATCTCCTGGAAAGGACCATAAAGTGAGTTAGCTCCAAGGATCCGAAGGAGACACTGCATTCCGAGTACCACCTCTGTGAACCCCCAGTCCTTCTCATCCATCCCTCATACGAGTACTTCGACGTATTCAATTTTGCCTCATTATTTTAGTTGCGAAGAGGATCCTCTTCACATGCGGAGAGGATCGCCCTTCTCGAACGAAGATAAAGTATTTCAGGTGATTACTCCAATTTATTTCAGATAGTAATGGGACTCGCAAGTATTTGTACTCGTGTTACAGCCGTTTGGTCATAGTTACACGTTTGTGCTAGTAGTCACTCACTGTTGCGATAAGTAAAGAATAAAATCGTTTGTTCTATACACATTTAATATTCGGTGTATTTCGAGAATAATGGGTGTAATCGATCAGGCTGAGTGCGTGATGGAGACGTCATAATCCTGCCTAATGCCGGGCCCTGTCTTACAGGATCACGTTCCGAGTATCGTAAAGTCATTTGCTGCAGTTTTCAACAGATAACCCTGTCCCCCCCACCATTTTCCTACCTTGCTGTTCTTCTACTCGTATTCCTTAATCGCAAACGACCTGTGATCCTGCCGCACGACCGACCTCGTGATCCCTTGTCGTGACCGCCCCGCTAATTGTTTGCGTAATTGAGCCCCCGCACATGCCGCTCGACGTCTTCTCATACTCTATGGGATAACCTTCCGGATAATCTGTGGGTCCGTAGGTTTCTTCTCCGTCATAACTGGAATGATTTCAGTTGAAATAAACCCACGATGTAGGCACTTTTGTGGTTTGATTATGTTCACATAATTCGACTTCATCCACTTTTCTATATTTAAGTCCTTCACCGGCGCTAATACAGCGATGAATGGTAATGCGGCATAACTTTTTTCTACACAATTGTTGCAGCCTCGTCAGTGAATTAATGAAATTCAAGCAGTGTATGACAACGCACAGTCTTACGGTGAATTAATCGATTTTATTAGGCCACTACTGTGTGGAAAATGAAAGAATAAGGAAACTTTTGAAATCCGTGGAGTTTTTCTTTTGATGAAGTAGTATGACAACGTTAACTTACTTGCGTTCTCGATTGACCCGTTAGACACGTCAACTCGTACGATTCTCGATTGAACAATTCGTTTTCTACAATCAGTTTGGGCAAAGAGTGTTGGATGTTTTATTTAGTGACATTGGTTTTGTTGGTACCACTGAGTTTATAACAGTTCTTGTGCAGACTGCTATGTTGTTACTTGCAGTTCTTATTGTTCTCTACCCAATGCGCTTGTATGAAAACCTACTCCGTAAATAAATCCATTTATATCGTTAATCTGCACGTTAATCCATCGTGCAAGTGCCCCATTCCTTCAAAGAGCAGAGACTCTGACACATCGTATATTGTGAGAACCTATGGAGTTTAGAAGGCAGACATTTTAATTTATTCTCAGCTGAAGTTTTCTAATCTTATATTCTTAACTCCTACAGATCCTCAGTAAACTATGCTTCCATGAACAACGAAGAATTAATAATTAATCAGACAGCTGATGAGAACATAACACAACGAACACCATAACGAAAAAAAAGAACAAAAATTATTTTTTTATTTTTGAAAAACTCATTTTTGTTCATTTTTCGTTATGGTGTTTGTTGTGTTATGTTCTCATCAACTGTCTGGAGGTGAACGCTTCAGGAAATCAGCGTGCGAAACGAACCAATTACCTCCTCCTCCAAACATGGAAAATAGATTGGCTCGGTTATTATTCATTTATAATCTTATGCGGTTTTTACCGCATGAATATCTTTTGGCTTATTTTGTTGAATCAGCGAGTTGGGATCATCATGTGCAAAGTCAGCAGATCTTGTCAATCATGAATTTGACTGTAGATATTGTGTATCTGCAAACTTTCTTTAAATTGGCGAATATTGATAAATGACTGGTGCTCCATACCGATGAGTAACATTATCCGTACTACATACGTACATACAATAATATATTGAATGACGTGTTGGTTGGTTTTCTATCATCCTTGGTTTCGTATTAGAAGGAATGTATCTCGTCCTACGAATATTCTCATGCTATTCAGCTGCTCCACCAAATTTATTCCTTTTCCTGCTATTAAGGTTGGAAACTGGTTATAGCACCCGATGATTTTCAGCCGCTCAAACCGGATGGGCATGCGAGCGTGGTGTAATTCTTTTTTTAATTATTCCTCGGGTAATTAAAGCCTACTCCTCCTATCTCCAAATCTAAATGTGTCAAGGGATTTCTGTTGTCCAATCGCCTATTGTTAATTGTACCTTTGAATAGTTCTCTCCTCTATTGTCGTGCGATTCTAAATCTTTTTTTCGTGTTGAGTACCGCCCCTACGGCTTTGCATATTGCGCATTGTTTGTTCAAATAAGGCCTCGTATGCGAGCCTGTTGCGTCGCTAATCTTCACCTGTTGCAGATTATCGCATTGCGTCCTTGTCCAGAGCTAGGTGTTTTATCGCACCATAATAGTTGTGAACATTGTCATTCTCTGCCTAAAGCTTTTGAGAACTGATACGTTGGAATCGGCATCGCCCTGAACTTGATCTGACGATTGTAGTTTTTTTCTGGATTTTCATACATTCTGTTCTGAGGTATGTAGTGGCAAGTGTGAATACATTTGTTCCTATGAGTGTCCTGATGCATGATCATGTTGGGTGGGGGGGGGGGGGGGTGACATAGCAACGCGGCATCCATGTAACATTCTTTTCTCCTATTCGATCCTAATTTGATGGTATTTTTGGTTGTACAGGTTGATGTTCAGGAAGTCCCCCTTTGTGCGAATGTTTGACGGTCCACACCACATCTCAACTTCCTGTTTTTTGGAATTTGTTGGTCTTTTCATAAGTTTTGTCAAGATCTGTTCTCTTGCAATAGCATTCGGCAATTCCTGTTCGAACCTTGTCGACCGGTGTCCTCGATGCGTGAATCACGAGTTTATTTCCAATCTTCTCGAACTGCGCATCTGACCGTCGAATCCGACTCTGTCTGCCCACATTCTTTGTGTCCTATCGCATATTATGACGATGCTCTTTGAGGGTTGATGTTGGGACGGTTCGTCTTAGCGATCTTCCGCCCGAATCAGTGGGCGATTTGTTCAGAAACCACTAATATTTATTCTAGACTACAAATTTAATCCAAATTTATCTGTATTTTAGTTTGAAATTACATAGTAAATAGATAAACGATTAATACAAAACAAACGATATAGTTTCTATAAACTCGACGATCATCGCTGGTTCTTCCAATTCGATCGAAGCTACTTCAATTACCTACCTTCACTCAAGTACAAGTATCCAAGTTGATAATACATCTGTATACTGTATAATGTACAGTATACAGATGTATATTATACTACAGAAGTTACTTAGTTAGATATGGATTGAGGAGTTTTGAATTTCAATTTCATATCGATTGTTCCGGTTATGACTTTCGTTCTGATCTCCTTCTATGAGGACAGTTTCATTATTTGTTTTACGTTTCTTTCATTTTCATTTGCTTATAGCGATGGACGCAAATCCCAACTATAGCGAGATCTCGATCTCATATTTAGGGCGAGTCAGAATTGTCTGATATTCTGTGATTCATTCAGGAGCGTAGGAGGTTGAAAGCAGTTTCTCACATCAAAACTACTGCAGACAGAAAAGTGAGAGGATGTGCAAAGAAGTGGGATCCGGTTTTGAACAATAACCTTCCCGCCATTGATCGCTCAGAACGACCTAACACTTGTGCAAACTCCGAGGTGAGAAGAATAATATATTTCAACAGGGAACATGTTTTATCCTTCACAAAACTGGCAAAAACCGAGCGTCCGTCCGTCCGTTACACCAATCTATTACTATCACACTATGAATCTGTAATTTGGATGGAGCCTCCTTAGGACTTACACTTTAAGCAGCATAGGGCCGAGATCAGCTGAGTGGCTAAAACATGATCCATACTTATAAAAATTTATGGGAAGGGGGGGGGGGGGGTTCAGGGGGGCGCAGCTTCCCTTGGCAAGGCCTACTATAAAAACAAGGCAAAATCCAAACAATTTGGAAAACCATATTTTCGTAATATTTATGATGTATTTTGCTATATGGATACATGGTATCCCCAGAGCGGTGCCAGGAGAACACGCATACGTGCATCTCAAACTATTTCAACAACAGTTAATTGAAACGGGAAAGTGTCTTGTTTTTCAATTTAAACGGTTAAGTTTGTTTTTCAGTTTAAACAGTTCATTTTAAATTAAGATGCTTAGTTTGTTTTAATTTTCTTCTTTAAAACTAAGCATTCTTTGAAAATTGACACGCTGAATAGAACTTGGGGTCACCTTGAACTCAGTTTTATAGCTATCTGAAAACAAAATTCTTGAGTATCATACAGGCACGACCCCTTCACCTCCCGCTATGTACCATACTTGTTAATCCCGTGGTTTCCTTCATTTGGAAAAAGTCCCCCCCCCCTCCCCTCCTACAATTTTCTTATTACATTGGATGATGCGGTAAAGAGCACCGTGTGGCCGCCTCCTAATGAGCTGTTTTTGTCCTGTGTTTTCGTCGCTCGTCATCGCATCGTTTCGTATTGAATAGGATGGAGAAGCTGAGGTAGATTGGAGAGCAATGGTTCAGAAATGAACCTGAATTGTGCGGCAAGAACTTGGCGGGCCTCGGTTTTCAAATGATGGTTAGTGGGAAGGCAAGAGATTGGGGCCCTGGTAGAAAGAGGCACTGATTACTAAGTCTTTATCCTTCGGCAAATTTCATCTCATAAAGGAGGCATTTCGCCAACATGGACCATTGAGTCTGTAAATTCTTCTAGGTAACGTTGTTAGCACAAAATCACTGCAGTGTAATAGTAAAATTACCCGCTTTCCCAAGCTACTTGATTCGAATGAACCGGAGGAGTATTTCATGTTTCGTATGTATGGAGATGAAAATAAATACCTACTGTTATGTTACCCTGTCATTAAATGACGACTTGAACTGAGAGTACGTCTTTCTGATATAAACCATAATTGAATAAAAAGGTATATTCAATCTGCCCGAATCTGCCATTTTTTATGTGTATGGCCTCATGAACCGTCCAATCTAGTTTCTCTCAGAAACGCCCATAATCCTATGCAAAAATACGAAAACCCAAATCGTGCGAAAACACAAATTTGACAAACCAGTTATTTCTGCATTGTCGCGGGAGGGAAATAGATACTCAAGAAGACGATTTTTCCATGCATTGCAACAATCAAGCTCAGTTGGGAACATGAAAATGTATTTATTTCCTCAAAATATTTGAAATTCTTAAAACATTTTGATAAACATTCGAATTAAAACAAACACATGAAAATTGAAAATAATAATTAATTAAAATTGAAAATGAAAGCAATAATTTCGAAGAAAACTAATTATTAGTTTTCTTCGAAATTATTGCTCTGTTGAAATGTGAAGCTGTGACGGTATTGAACGCTTATTGGGGCTGAAAGGGACGCAAGTTCAGCGGAGTAATCCGAACCGCTAAGAACATCTGAAATGGTGCTTATTGTCACCCAGTTTGGTGTTTTTTTTTTTAAACGTCTTTCAGTTTAGATTTTATTTTGTCTACTTTCTTCCCTTGAAGGCCATCTTTTTGTATCGCCGTTTTTATGACCCTTCACAAGTGCTTCAAACATGAACGAACCAAAGTGTGGATCAAAGCACAAGTCAAAATGAACATGTGAACCATTTCACCGTAGGTACCTAACGATTTCTGTGAACCATTGGACAAATGCTGCTTCTAGGAATCATCTCTTGTAATACAGCCTCAAATGGAAAATATTTACTTTAATGAAAGGAATATGTGGAAATATGTGATTATGGGCGAAATATTTAAGAATAAGTCAAATAAAAGTGGGCTCAAAAGGTCTCAAAGTCAAAACGACCAGTTCTTATTAAAAAACATCAAGATATTGCTCGGAAATGAATATCTAATTACGTACGAATCCGACCCCTAGTTATGATATTGGTTTGGATTGAAGACTCATAAACCTTTATGAGATCCAGAATTTGTTCTCTTCAGGCTGATTACTATACTTTCCGTTTAACCTTCGGGTTGGGTGAGGAAAGTAAATGTCAATCCAGATATACCCTCGAAACGTCGGTTCGTACGTGTTGAATATTTTGTTATCACTTCAGCAGTATTTTGATGTTATCGAGTTCTGACGTCATGAATTGCATCCCCCTATTAGGGTTTTGCTGTAAGGACCCGAACTCTGAGATAGGTAGCTCATGTGAGGAAATGGGGGTTTACTCGTACTTGTTGCCAGGTAACACGCTGCTCCATATCCCCGACCTTGAGTTGTCGTCCTTTCACTTCCACGGTAACCGTTTCGCCTCTCCATCTACCCCACTCAACTTCTTCCCTGCTCCTGCTGCACGTCTTCTCCCATCCCTCGGATCTGCTCAGATTCCCTCCACATCACATCAGGTCTTCGATCATCCTGCCCATCTGTTGCTTCCTAGGTCTTTACGTTTTCAGTTTACTCTTTTTCACCGTTTGACATATGTTCCGGGACCCTATGGTACTTGGGGTGGGTCATGTTCCGGATCATTTTTATAGGATCATTGTTTTACATCGTGTTCTTCGAATGCGATGTACCGTGCTTGGTAATAGATGAATCTTAAATGGATGTATTAAAGTTGTGTGGAACAATAAGTATTTTGTCTTGACATCTTCGATGCGCATCAAATGCATTGTTCTTCTAAAATTTGTACGATGTGTATTTATGTTCTATGGATTCTAATGATGCTTTAGCCAGAATCATCCCTCTAAGATCTTGGTGGATACTATAATGTGATCGCCTGAGAGAAGGAGGTGAGAATGCATTGGGTGCTTCTGTGGCCAGGGCACATGTGTTTTCATCACTCCCTTCCCTCACACTACAGCTGCTGCCCATTTGGAAGTGACAACCTAGCTTATAGATAGGTATCGGGGAAACCTTCTTTACTTTAAATTCTCATCCATGCAATGCCTTAAGGCTTAGAGTGGATCCTAATTTTTAATCCTCGTTTTCAGATATACTCATTTTACAATAGAAGAGATTGAGGATCGCTGCATTCACATTGCGTCAAGCATTACAAAAAATAATACAAATTTTTCCACGAAAGTTTATTAGTTTCTGTCTAAATGAATAACCGTGGCCCCATTAATTAATTACGGATATTCATGTTCGTGGTGAGCTTTGGACCAGTCTTTTTGGGTTTACCCAAATTATTTCATACCCCTTCTTTCTCCAGCGATTCATGCTGAGTCTGCGTATCCGATCATTTTCTGTAATTCTATCGTGCTCTTTGTTTTCTGAGGCACCACCAATTACGAATGCTGGATGGTGGAATCCTACCGTGATTAAAAACTGGTTTAAAAATTAGAAGTTTGCCCCTCGAGGTTCTCGCCACAGTTTGGAGCTCCTCATCGATCTGTTGACTCAAGTTTTCTCCTTGAGTTCTTTTCATATTCACGATAACTCTCGATAAACGATAGAATTGAGATAAAAACTTGAAATTTGTACAAAAAATTGATCATGGCAATTTGAAGGCCAAGTTCGTAGATGGACTAAATCAGGCCACTCTAAAGGGGGTTTCGGGGAGTTTTTAAGGGGGAATAATTACCCATAAATTCCAATTATGAAACAGTCTGACAAGTCACACCTCATTTTAAATTTTTTTATACGATGAACATGATGATGATGATTGTGATATCTTACTTCGTTCTTTGTTCGAGCACTTCAAAGATGAAGAAACGTGGTTGTTACTTGAGATTTTCATGACGGTTCATCTGCTCTAGCCTGATAACGGAATGAGATATCGCAATCCTGACTTCACCATCGTGTTCAGCGTTGAAAAATCTATAAACTGAGGTGTTACGCGGAAAAACCGAGCAAAAAACAAAAATGAGACAAACTTGAACTTAGTCAGAGAGCACCACACCTGATGCATATCGAATTAACCGAATATCTTCATACTTGAATTAACCGAGTATCTTCATACCTATCTATAAGTACCCAATGCGTTTAAGATTGCCCATATTTGAATGGCTGTTCCAAACCTCACATTTTATTGACGAGCATGTTTTAGGTTGGTCGTGGACAATAACGGTGAATTCATATTTGCCATGTCAAACTGCCTTATTTTCGGTGTAACACATTTATTATAGGGAGTACTTGCCAAAATACTATTTAGGTACATAGTTTCTGGTAGTTTTAACATTTTTCCCATAAAGTTTCGTATTTCTGCACATAGGTCTTGTTGACTTAGTTGTTGTCACTTATCCTGGGAGGAAGGACATCGAAATCCGTATCAAGGTTTGTAATGAGATGAATAGCTACAAACGTAATGCGTGCCATCGAATTCTTCTCGAAACCACCTTTCAGTATTCGAGTCGTGAAGCGAATTCAAGAAACTGTGCGAATTCATGAAAATGGTTGCATAGCAAGGAGAATCCTCCAAGCTTAGGAGGTTTTTTAACTTTGCTGGCTATAGAACCCCAGCTTTTAATCTGGAAGGTAGGCAGGTACATAGAGCTTCTACTGCCTCTGTGTTGAGTACATCTTGGTCATCACAAGTGTTAGAGATTTTCTCATCATGGTATGGTCGACAGTTGAATTGAGGAGTTAATAGTAGCATGAATCACCCGTTTATTTATGGTCACCGGTGCGTGATGCCACTTCTCACCATTCTCCAGTTCACCCTGTACTTTTGCAATTGATTGTCCGATTAGGAGGGAGGTACCATCCTGCCAAAAATAATAATTGCAGGACTCATAAATGCTACCTGGCAGAGAAGTAGCAGGTGTTGTCAGGGTGTAGTTCTACCTGTAATTGTGTCTTGAGTTTATGGGCCGTTGTGGTGTGAGTGGTGGGAAGAGCGCTGGAAGGAAAACATTTATCTACCGGTGTAAGAGAACTACTGAAGAAGTGGCTGCAATGAAAGGTTGTGTGGAGGGAGGGATGTACAACCCTATCATCACGGGACATTTGAGATCTCTACCAGTATCGTTGGTCGCATGATTGTTGTTCTGGGAAGTGGAAGGGCAACCCCGGTCTGCCGTAATCATGCTATCCTAGGACTGTGCCAGGGGCGTGTTTTGGTTTATTATTAAGGAAAAAAGAGGTAATCCTGCCGGAAAATGTTTTTCTTGGCCGAAAACTCCCCTGGAATGGTTCCTAGAATAAGTTGGCATTTACTTTGTCCATCCTTTATCTACCTTTAAAATTTAATGTGAATGCAACTTTTTGACTGGATAAATCCTTGGATGAGCCATTCATACATTAATTTTCTCAAACGAGGATGGAGTTGCGATTCCCATTTTAGAGCACCCATGGGGAAGCCTGACTCATTTTTATTACGTTACATCCGCAATTAGACTCATACTTCTCACTGGCTCGCTTATTATGATGTATCTCCCACGTCCCAAGTGTCTAGTGTGAGTCATGTCTCGTCGCTATATATTAATCGTTGGTTAACACACATTCTGAAATTACGGAGCTTAACTTAACCTCCTGTCTATGAATTACAATATTGTGGCCCTCGAGCTTGGCAGACTCGACAGGGCCGCGAATTTCATTTATCAAGTCTCCGGGCTTCCTTGACATCCAATCTCCGAGACCTTGGCGGTTTTGAGCGTTGGAAGATTACGAACGGTTGAGAAAAGGCGTACCTCGTTCCTCTGGGAGTTCTCCCAGTGATGAATACGATCCACTCCTTTATTCCCTGCAGTATCGCTTCATTCGCTATCCGATATTATTCGTGGAAAATGAATTAAATTGCTAGCATGAAGTAGGAGTGAATGAAAAATACTTCTGAGAACAATTTTCTCTGTAGTATTTAATACTACTTTCTCTGTTGCTCTAGATATGTGCCAATAGTTATTTGTCTATGTAGGGGGATTGTTTGTGTGGATAGCTCTTTGCTATCAATAAACATTTTGCGGCCAGAAAAAAGGAAAACTCAGATTGCAATAATGTATTGACCCCCACAAGATGTCGGATAACAGAGACTTAGTGAAGTATACTGCGTGAAAGGGCCACCTGCCCGTTTATGAATTATCCAAATCGTGCGTAGTTACACGACAGGGAGATTCACCCATAGTTCCGTGGCACCTCGCTGGCTGTTCCTGTATTCTCTCTAGGCCTATATAAGTGGAATAATTTAAATGATGATAATTATCAATTTAAATGATAATAATTATCATTTAATTTAACTCATTATTAGTTAATTAAACGCCATTTCTCAAAGGATCAGGATTTGTGCTGATCTTTCCCCTCTCGGCTTCTACTCGCTTCGCCTCGTTGAGTGGGTTCGCCCAATAGCTACGTGGTCATAATGGTTATATTTATGTTAATGGTAAGAGAGGTCTAGAAGATGGTACCATATTAGTTGTCTAAGCCTCCATTAGTTCCAATAATACAACTAAATACACCAACTCTGATCGTAGTTACTGTTACTGACAGTCTTTCTCCGTTACCACCTAAGGCCGAAACGCGAAGTCATGTTGCGATAGGGAAGGATTTACTACTGAGGTCGCCGATGATGCGGATCGGGGGCATTCGTCAGGGCCAGGACCTCTTTTGTCGGCGTTGAACGCTCCCAAGAAAAAACGTGAAGAAGACCCCAGCAACAGGAATGGAGTTAGTTTGCGAGACATCGAGCTTGAATATTGTAAAACTTATAAAAGATCATGATAAGTTCACACTAGTGAAGGCTTCAGGGGATTAGAAAATGCCCGGAAATTCATATTCAAATTAATATCAATGTTTATCTTCTAATACTTCAACACTTATAGCACATGGAAAGTGCAATATACATTTTAGTTATGAATATTTGCATTAATTGTATCAGTTGTCGACGGCCTTGAACGCACCACCTGCGTTCTTGGCCATCAACAAGTAATACAATACTACACTGCTGTGTACGGACATCATATTGAGATCGACTCACAGAGGTCCTCTCGGAATGGTGATACATTATTTTTCATGATCAATGGTGTCACATTATTTTTTCATGATCAATTCATTCATCACATTCCAATGTTCGAGCTATAGCTCCTAATCATTAAAGCAGCATTATTTTGTTGCTAGTGACTATACGATCCGTATTAATATATTTCTCTGCTTTCGAATGTTTTCAACAATTGGTTTTGAATGCTACCTGACAAATGATCTCGAGAAAAAAATTCTCTCTTCGCGCAGAGTCTTTGCCAAGGAAGAAAAAACCTCGAGTTTTTTCTCCACAAGATCTTTTCAAACCCTGAAAGGCATTGAAAGGATGTGAGAGGAGACCCTCGAGAAGTCGGTGACAATTACTTTATAAAATGACGAGTTATCCGTGTGACAAATGAGATTTAGATGAGGCAGGCTATGGCTCCTTGGCTTTTGTGATGGCCTTTTGTTCAGTTGGGAAACCCGGTGGTCCCGTGTCGAACAGCGTTAGAGCGTGCTGTGAGGAGTGTTCGCCGACGCGAAGGCTGCAACCGGAGTCCTCTGCGCCTGCGCTTACAGCTTCACAATGCCCAAGTTGTTTGTGAGGGAGGGAGTAAATAAATTTTCCTATTTTTCATCTTATTCAGGTACATTTCATGGTGTCACATCACCCGTGTGTTATGCATATAATACTGATACATGTTCTACTACCATGTTTTTGATGAGTCCTGCTGGGTCGCTATTGAAATTCTACGTTTCATGGAACCATCAAACTTTTTAACACGGTTTTGCTCGCTTCCATAGGCTCATTTTGGTTTATTTGAAAATATGAAGCTAATACGCTCCTTTCAAAATCAGCCTACAACTTTGAAATTTGGGATGCAGGCTTCGAATGGAAATGAAACGGTACAGTTTATTGGACCTACATATATTAATAAGAACGTGGAATCCGTTCGTTCAATCTGTGAACTAAACAGAAAATGATGGACCGTTGTGGCGTTTCTCTTCTTTTATCAACCGAGTTAATTCACGTTGGGTCCATACCAGTTATATCGAGAACTAAAAGTTTGATTAAATCAAATAAATAAATCACATAAATAAAACGACTGACACCACAAACAGTAAAATTTAACTGTGTGTGGTGTCAGTCCTTTTACCTATATGACTATATTTTTCAATTTTATCTTTGGAAAAAAATGAAGATGATCAGAAATCAATTTTCTCCTATTTCGTTGTTTGAATCTAAATCTAACCGCGCCGATTCTACTTAATCGATTTGGAGAATTTCCATACCTAGGTATGAGTACTTCTGGACTACTGTGATTCGAAATGTGTCCCTTTGTCTAATTACTTCCTAAATAATATTCTATAGAACTCCGTCGAATATAACTGATCCTCGCAATTTCGTTATGAGGATTGGTTCGAAGTTTCCGGCGTCCAGCCGTATGAAGTCATTTCAATGTCACAGGAATGTTTACATGCATTTTTGTGCTTTAAATTACAAAAATATTAGAGTGACTACAAACTTGATAACGAGGTTTCCTTTCGGCATGGAGTTTTGTTTCAGTTCAAGTTCTCGCAAGGACGCTAGCAATCAGTTTCAAGAACACGCGGACTGTTGAGTCGGGGTAAGCCTTGGACTCGTTCCAAACCTCCTAGACTTTCGAAAAGATTATTTGGCAAATTAATTCATTCAGAACCCTGCCAAAACCAAATTCCATTTTGTTCTCCAACGGAAGTCGAAATTTGAGTGATTCTTGGAATTCATTAATCAATAACACTTCCATAGTCGTTTTATAAACGAACTCGTATTGCATAGTACTGGATCCGTTGGAGTGAGTTGGTGTAAACCCCTTCACTCATTAGTCGTAAACGGTTTCAGGCACAGAGATCAGCTATAAGGTTATCAGGTTCCTACGTATAGTCTTTAATGCCTACCGTTTGGATGAAGAATAGGGAACGGCGACCGGAAAGCGAGAGTAGGAAAGCGATATGGACCGACCAGGTTTGTACTTTCAAGGCGCAGAGCTAGTCAGGTGCAGTAACAGTGATATTTGGGGCAGTGATATCACGAGTCGAGCGTGAGCCGGCTCTGAGTGAACCGAAGCGAGTCGAGCCTCTGCTCATCGCTCTATCTCAAGATCAACAATAAGTAGCACCTTGACAGCTACTAAACCCTTGTTTGATCTGCCTAAATTGATTTTGCGGTTAACTAACATTGGTTTGGCGTGGTACATGGTATTTTCATTCTGTGTGCCCTATTTTTCGTTCTATTATTCGCGCCTTTACAATCGTTATAAAGAGAGAAAGGTTATCTACTAAATTTTATGCACAGCTGGTCAATACAGCGGCGTATATAAATCATGATAACATAATAAATAACTATGCAAATTGGCTTTTAGTTAATGTTCTCAATTTTTTTTTTTTAAATTTTGGGAGTTTCAAAACCCTAGTTGTGAATGATTATCCTCAGTTGAATTTCTCGGTTTACTAAAACAACGCGATTAAAAGCTGCTCATTACGTAGTATGAATCTTGGTAGAGAGATCCAAGGTATATTTGCCCAAATACCTGAACAATCCTGCAAAATATTAAGATTTGATCCATTATACCGGAATAATTTTTGGATTATGGATACGTTTCATTTGTTCATGTTCCAGCTTTGAAAACAGGAGCTGAGCCACGAGGAAGTGCTGCAATTTTCAAACGAGGAGAACTAGTATGTAGTAACTCTAGGTGTTGTGAACGAAGCCATCAGCCACAGTTACGTTTTTGTGTACCACTTCAACTATAATTGAGCGTCAAGATTAACCCTGGAAATTATATGACAAAGCTCAAATCTAGTGGACAATAATGAATTTATAAGAATAAACTAGGTATATCACTAATCATGGTTAAACGTCCAAGTTGTCAAGGAGGTTTTATCATGGTTAGTGGTATAGTTTAGGATTGTAGAAATCATATTTGTTACAGGTACACCTTACTTAACTTAGTTTTCTGATGTATTATACTTGGTAGGTTATGAATGCTTCTGAATAGTGGATTGTGAATCGCCCGCAAAAGGAACTTAATACCTTGGAACGCGTACAACACAGGCAGGTGGTGCAGATCTAATTTTCGCGTATCGTATAAAACCCTTTTATACAGTAGACAGATGTGACATTCAACAGGTGGGCTCACCCACAAGCGAGATCCCGTAGCACCTGCCGCCGCTGGCTGTTCCAACAACATCATGTCCTTCAACATAAGAGATGTCATTACGAAACTCCCTTCCGGATGGTGGCGCTCCGGTTCATGAGTGTATGTGTTGATCGAAGGAATGATTTAGGCAAGGCAAATTCCCGTTCCCTTCTGCAATCAATGATGTTTACTGTAAAACGAAAAAAATAATGTTGCTCGTGGTTTTATCATATTTATGAGGTCTCGGAATGTGTAAATCGCCACATCCCAGAACCAGTATAGGCGTGTTCCACTTGAACGGAAAGATCTAACTGGGCTAAGTGGCGCGGACGGACGGATTTAAAAAAATTTGATGTTTGAGAAAGGGTTAACAAAACATTTCTCCTGGTCGATTCATATGGCTCTGTGGCATTTCGCCCTTATAGTTGACCGTGGAAATAAAATGTAGAGTAAAGCAAACGCCATTTCAGACGTGATCTTTACGTCCGGCTGCCCTGACAGCGTCGCGGACGTGGTCAGTTGTCCTCTGAAGAGGATCAGAATTTGTTCTGATCATTTCACACTTGGTTACTCATTGCCTCGCCAGCTCCCTGGAGTTGAGAGGAGCTCGCTCAGCAGCTACGTTGGTCATAGTTGGACATGACACTATGAGTGGAATCAATAGTCAGATCTCAAGTGTGTCAGTCGCACTCACGGAAGTGGCAGAACCGCTCAAGTGCGGGTCTCACTCGAGATTGGTATGAGTGCTTCTCGCAAGGGCTACTGTCCTTTCTACTAAATCAATTTTATTATAATCCTTGTTTCGTTCTGTTTGTTTGTGCAAGGTTGTAGTTTTCTTGTCTTGTTGATATTTACTGGTGTAAATATACAACTCCTTTGGGACAGACCCCAAGTGATAATTTTACGAACTCGTGTGGAGCTGTTATCTAGGGCTCGTTATCAATACTTGAGGGCTTCTGACCCTCAACTGTCGTCTATTAATTCCACCCTATGTGTCACGGCGGTCACCCATCCACGTACTAACTCTTGAGAACCGGTTTATTCAACTTGATGAAACCGTTGGGCGTTGGCTGAGGAATTTGAAATTCGGCATGCAGGACCGGCCCGAGGGCGATCCTTGAATTAACCCTAGGTTAATTGGGAGAGGTTAGATATGGGAGTTGACATTTTCAAAACGCCATATTTCGAAAATCGTGGCTATACGACCCCTTCTTATTCCAGTTCACGAATATCGATATTCTCGGGGGTTGTTTAACCACTCGATCCAAAACTAATTGCAGCCTGGGCAACAAATACTTTTATTAACTTCTACGGATTTGGTTTTCGGATGATTTATACGTTCATTTTCCCCCTAGATCTTTCTTCGTTTGTCCTAACAATTAAAAATTACCCTTCATAGAGAAAAATAAGATATATTTTTGTAAATTATAACTTATTGTTTTAATGATTTTGAAATTAGCGCACTGATACTTCGGAAAACTTCGTCATGTAGAGTAATTTTCCTCCCGGTTCATGTTCGCTCTATACATTTTTATCGTCTAGTCCAGTAGTTCGTAGAATTATCCATCGTTCTTGTTGTTGGTATGACTAACCGAGATGTACTCATTATCATGAGACTGACATAGGGCGAGTGCCACAGTTACTGGAGGCCTGAATAGATTCTCTGGGTTACTCCTGGAGCGTCATCTTGCGGCTCCGGCCTGAGAGTCTGCTCAAGGTCCCGAGGTGAACACTCCGTCTCAAGGAAACTCCTCCAATACCTTTTACAGGATGAAGAATCAGGACGGTTTTTCTTCGGGATTTTCTATACGCTCTGGTGTGTATTATTTTTTTGTATAATACTCTGAGCGTGCGAATACCACATTTAACGTACTTTTTAGTTTCTATTCTTCCTACATAATTACATAATCGTCTCATATGTTCACTGCATAGTCTCAATAGGCTAAAAGGTACACAACTCCCGTCTAAATTATACTAATTAGTAGATAGTAATTTGGAAATTTCATATCTTGAATTTAGATAGAGTTTATTTTTTAGAATTTGTTGAGACCATCCGTTCGTTCATAATGAGGGCTCAAAGGTTGAGCAGATATGAACTTGTCAACACGATCGTGAATCAAACGGTGAATCAAATCGTGTTCATACTAAGGAACAGCTGTTGGAACATCACATGGTTTTTGGGATATAGATTGTTTTGTTCTGAGGTCCTTTTCGTGCTACTTGAGAAGGTAATTTCGAATGTTTGTTGGTAGGTACTGCTTTTATAGAAAAATTATTGCCGACGTAGGTAGGTGGAATTAAAAAAACCAGAATTATATCGGTACATTTTATTTGTAATTAATTCATCTACTCTATCATTTAGTTTCTGCGCAAAGAACATAATAAACCAGTGTGTCAAGAATTTGCAGAGTTTTTGATTGGCAAGGTGGTCTGTAGATAAGTCTTCCATGTATTTCATTGTTTTATTCATTAGAAATGAGCGTCTACTTATGCGCGAATTTAAAACCTTGGAAAGCATTCTTAAGGTGTTTCTGTCCAGTTAGCGAAATTACAGTCTGGCAACGTTAGGATCCGAACTAATATTTGCGTGTATATTAAATCCTATGTGAACGGTAATTTATTGCCTTCGATTGTGAGAACTTGCCCACTGCGAGACTGGTCCATTTATCTTCAGATTGTTCAGCTAAATAACTTATAACTTTAAAAATAAGATGCATCTAGTTTTTGTCCTCTTCTCCCACTGCTTGTTTTCATTTCATGTTAATATCCTGCAGGTGGTCTCTTTCATCCTGCTATTTTTTTATTCAAAATCGTCGTCATAGATCATGAAAATAATTGGTCTTGAATGTGTAACCAGTAAACTTAATTTCGTAGTTAATGATCGAAACCGTCTTGTCATTTGATTTGAGTGTGGAAACCTTTCGTCGCGTAGTGTGGGAGGAGACCTGATATCCCCGCACTTCGCCGGTTGCGGCTGTTTCCATGAGGCCGCTTCCCAATTAGACCCGATGGTGAAGTCAGTGGTGCTTTCTTTTATCGTTTCCTAGCTAATTAATACTTCCGGCGACGTGAGATTGGTCCCGTCACCGAGTCTTTGTGCCTGCCCTGAGTGTGAACGAAACTCATATTGTGTGGATTCTCAACAGACGTATGTATGGATGGGTGATACGGATGAACGACTGTTAGGCTTCCCAAAGTGTTTCAGTAGCCAGTTCAATCATATTTGCTAGCAATCTGTAACCATGCTACATGTGTATGAGAGACATAAGAAGAATCGAAAAACGTAGCAAATGTTTCCACTACGGCTTATTACTCATCTTATTATTATTATCTGTGTGGAACACCGTCCTGTCGAGGACACTCACTATTTTGTCTGAAATATCCATGTGTCCATTTTCAAAATAGCACTGTCAAAGCGGATTTTTACTGTCATAGGCGGACGCAGTACGTATACGTATTATTTCTTCCAACCAAATTATAATTTCTTCCAACCAAGAAGTTCATCTTGAGAGGAGGAGTCACATTGTCAACATTAGCTTGGCACTCGAGTGCCCGGCTAATCTGTAGCATTATGCAGATAAGTACTTGACAAATATTTGTAAAGGATGATCCTGCCTTGTCTGATAACGGGCTCATTGTGTGAGCGATTGTATGTACCGATTCGAAAATGACCGATGACTGCCACTTCCTCCTCCCGATGTATTGACATTATGTTTGTTCGTACTCTTCCCCAGTCTTCCTTTAGCGGTTTATATCAACTAAGTGATTTAATCTGTCGCAAATCATAAAAGTCAAGTATTAGTATGATCATAATATGATCAAAGAATATCATTAGGTATACGCGATATGTTCTTCCTATTATGTCTCCTTGTATTAGGAGTTTCGAACAGCGCACACCTCAAGGACACAGTTGGTTTCTGGCCACTGCCCTCATGGGTTTCAAAATGTTGTTTCTTCGTTTCAAGGCCAATCACACGCCCGGTGAATAAGACTGAACTGTAGGACGTCCATAATAGAATATTCGAACATTTCATGATTCGCTGGAAATTGAAAGTCCTATAAATATGTGAGTAATGCGCTAAAATATTGTTCGAATAAGTCACAATTGGAGTCCCGACAAGGAAACCCCATTTCTACGGTTTTGTTCAATCAGGAGCTGTAATGCGGCGTAAAATAAGGAATTCAAATACCAATATGTTTTCATATCAACTGGCAACGATTGCTGTAGGAAGATTCGTGCTAGACTTGCCGCCGATAACCCGGTGTATTTTGCTCTGTAGAGCCTCATAAAATCAAAAATACTTTCTGCAGTCTTGAAGGCGAGAATTCATACTTCTGATGCCCACGTATGGCTCTGAACAAATATTTTGAACAGCTGTTTTAAACTGTTTAAAACTGTAGCAAAAAAACACGGCATTTTAGATAGCCGGCCCTACGAGTACGATTAGGCATTAAACGCTTCTTTTTTCTTCTTCAAATTTCAAATTGAATATCAATATCAGTATGACTATAGTATTGTTCTATCAAAATAAAACCTCAATGTCGTCATCGTCATTCTTCATGCAATGAAATTCATGGTCTTTGTTTTAATAAATGTACGTAAAATTAGGAACTTGAATGAACGTACAGGAGGATGAAAATTATAGTAAACACTTACGTAAATTTGGAAAAACTAGATGAAAGTGGAAATTTTCGCTTTACAGCGACGTCAGCCCGGGAAGAAATGGTGGGGTGTCTATGTAAATGTAAATGGTATAAGTAAAATTAGGTACTCGTAACTGGTATACTTCCGATTCTGAAGGTGAAAAATCCATTTGAAGAATTCCATTATACCTAACTTCCTTTATTTTATAATAATGAAAATAACCCTATATATGAAGACGTTGCCAATTTTTAATAGACTACATTTGAATCAGTCGTTTCAGTAGTCCAAAAAATCGATTTTCTTTTTTGAACGATTCTGCATTCTTTTAGGTAGAGCTACACGTTGCAAGTTTTTTAAAAATTGCTCACTTATACATTTCTTTCATGCCACATAAAATCACGTGTATTGGAAAATCTCAAATCTATGTCAGATGGGCGACGTCAGCAGTTTTTCGCGTTTCCTAGTAACTTGGGTTTTGTGGACTAGTCGGGTTTCTAAAACGACCGATTCATTTACATTACGATGATTTTGCCTGTGTACACAAAACAAAACACAATTTAGACCAAATCGTTTTAAACTGTTTGAATTGCGAACTGCAGTGAGAAATGATTGGATGCAGTTGAGGGTGGACTCAACTCACTGGATGTGATGCTCAGGAGGAGATAATCCAAGACCCTGGAGATGGATTGCTGATGAAGGCTTAGGAGGCGTAAAGCTGAGAGTCTACGGCGCCGTTATCGTTCATTGACGATAGGACAACTTCGGTGAGGTGCGAAGACACGATCGTTGTAGGGCGAGGATTTAACTGAACATGTTATGGGCCAATAAAACTTGATGATATATGATTACGGGCCAAGGTAATTACTGCTGATGACGGAGCCGTATCCAGTAGTTTGATGCTTCATCCAAATTATGTGTGATCGCGCCTTGACAACCTCCAGAGTAAGACCTCAAATGCAAAATGTTGTCATTTAGATCAATAATCATGACTATCGTGAGCACCCATTCAACACAGATACCATTGCGTTTCGGCAGAATGGTTGCATCGATGAGTCTCCGAAAGTCATGGTGAATCAGCAACACCACCAAGCTCGTTTTTCACAACTTTTCAGGAGAGAGAATGTCATTCATCATAGATATCGAGAAAAACTTCAGTCAATTAGGCCTTGATGGACGAAAAAATCGGTTTTTTTCTCTCTCCTGAAAAGTTGTGAAAAACGATCACGATTTCGAACTCTACGATTCGAAAGGTTCATTTACCTATCCAGGTCTAAACCTGATCCATCGTGTATCGACATTATGATTTATGATGAAAGTTGAATTATTTGTCTATTTTTTAGTTACTGTGTAGAATTCATATCGTGTTACGCTTTCCTGAGTAGATTGTGAGACTGTTCCTCGTCCAGTATTGTCCCCCAGAGGAGCGGGTATGGGCATTGACCTCTGAGCTCTTCGTCCTTGCGAATAATTTTCCGCTGACTATCTTTTTTTACCTTTCTTAGTCACATCCCTGGGACAGTTCCGTTTTACTCATCATTGTAACGTAACTGTAATCAGTTATCATACCAATATTCATGTGTACCAGAACGTTTACTGTATGTAGGCACTTCGAATCATTTGCAATTTGATATGCTATTGGACAGAGGATACCTACGTATCCGTAATTGTTATTCCTGATGCTTGTCGATAATGATTCAAATCTCATTTGTATATACAGTGTGTACTGCTCGAAATGATCGGATAAAGTTCAACGTATTATTACGTAACATCAAACTGAGCGTGGACGTCACACCTGCCCATCCTTATTATTTTCCAATCCCGTGTAAAATAACGTTATAGTAATGAGATTGGAAAAACTCATTGGCAGTTCGTGTATACTAAAAGTTCTTGCATCTAGTTCGTGTATGCTAAGAGTTGGTGCAATCTACAGCCTTGTTTTGTAGGCTGGTGTTTTTGAGCTGTAGCTGTAGGTATGAGTTTAAGCTATGTAGCTATAAAACATAAAATTTTGAATGAGTTTTAGTTTATACAAGGGGAGGGGAAGTGCGAGTTAATCCCTGACGTTTCAAGGATACATAAGTTGTGTCCGAACGTTGGCACACGTTTTTCTGTGGAACATATCCAATATGACCATCTTCGTATTTTAGCCAATCCAACAGTAATATAAGCAGGGGCTTATTTACTTTATTTATGATTTTTCCACCCTGTTTCAATTTGTTGGAGTGCCCTCCCGTTGGATTTGCCCCTCTCTGAACTGCGGTCTCCGATCCACTACTGCTGGAATACATCTAAATAAATTATCAAATGCCATCCTCTTAGCCTTTGCTGAATGCTTCAATTGAGTTTAATTTGCGGCGAGCATACTAATTTGCATACGGGCTAAATCCATTTAGGGTCTCTGGTATAACGTTTTGTGACGAGAATGACTGACGTTTTGGGGTGCATTTGTTCAACTTGGGTACATGAGGTCCTTTAATTAATCTGTACATTTGAGAATATGAGTCACAATTACCTAATTCAGAACTAGCTCAAAAGCAACCGACTTTTTCCGAGTCTCCTCTCAAAACTGAAGGCAAGTTGCCTCTTCCTATGCATCACTCTCCTGGAATATTTGTCCGTGACGGTTTGTGGTACTCTCATCAAGTGTTTCTATCTAACATAATTCAATATTGGCGTATAAAGCACACAAAACAAATAACCATCTGTTCTGCCGTTTATAGGTGGGCATTGTTGATTAGTCGGAGAATAATTAACAAATGTCTATAGTCGTTTATTTATAGGGCTCTTAAATGGGCCCCCACAGTTTTAGTTGCTCCTACTCTCACAGCTGAGAATATTAATTCTTTCTCTAGGTCTTTAGGTATATTAGATATCGTCGCTTAAGAACAATAATGGCCTTTCTAAAAAAAAGGGGTTTTAACTAAAAGTGTATTGGATACTGTTTTTCATTTACCATGCGTTTGTATCTCTGAAATTTGTCTGCCGTTGCAACAAAACGCCCAAAATATCAGTTTCATTTTTGTTATTACTGATTTTGGCCTATATCGTCACACCTTTGCTTTTCACTAGTTCCTTTATGTTGCTGTGTTGCAAAAACATTAATCAATCATTTTTTTACTCCTAGCAGTTTACACCTAGCAATTTAGTTCTACCTGTGGGGACCATAAAAAAATCCACATGTATGCAGCATGGCGAATTTTCGAAGATATAACTGGTTATCTGTAAAATGTCTCTATTTCACTGGTTTTATGATAAAATGTTTCTCTATTTTTTGAGTAACATCTCAGTTTATCAATTTTTCAACGCTGAACACGATGATGAAGTCAGAATTGCAATATCTCAAACCTTCATCAGATCAGAGCTGATGAACCGTGAAGAACAACCCTAGTAACAACCACGTTTCTTCATCTTCCAAGTGCTCCAGTTTGAGAACGGAATACGATGTCGCAATTCTGACTTCACCATCGTGTTCAGCGTAAAAACCCCCTTTAAAATGAGGTGTTATACGTCAAAAAATCGAGACAACATTTACCTAATACATAATTAGTAAAATGGAAAATTTTCCATAAAACCAGTTGTTTCTGCGCTGTTATAGCCATGTTGCATCACTGTAAATTTTAGTATTACTCCTACTAATTAGTTCGTGTGTAGGTAACTTATTATTGTATATAATACGATTTATTCTGATATCTTGGTATACTCTCGTGTTTTATGGTATAGATCATTTTGCAGGAGTATAAGTGAATTAATCGGAATCAAACTGTTTCAAACGACTTGTGCACGTATTCGTAATTGCTTAAGATTTACTGTCAATCGAAATCGTCGCCCGGCGTTTCTTAGCGGGTTTGCGGTGAGTGAGCTCGAGTCAACATCAGATGTTAATGGACTAACAGCGGTGTCTGGCTGACTATGACGTGACTGGATGGATGTCGGTAAATCGGTGGTTAACAGCGTTTCCATGTTTTAAGCCGCTTCGGAATTCCTTCTCTCCCCTCCTGCTTCGATTTACCTCGTACTTCTATTATCTCAGCCTCTTGGGTCGTGGTGTCGCTGGAGCTATTAGGCGTTTCAAGTCTCAATCGCAGTGAACATAGCGTTAGTTTTTTTTAGCCGCTCACTGAGCAGAAAGAACTTTTAATCTGAGAAGGCTGAATAATCAGAAGAAATTGTGTCTACTTGTTCAGGCTGAAAACAAACAACATTCAACATTTGGATTGAACGATTTAAAGCTCTCGTGTTTCGAGAATCAATTCACTTTCATGGAGGAGATTCCCATGAAATACATCAATACAATACATAAACCCATGAATTATGTAAATACACATAAATTACTCGGTAGGTACAGTTCGTGGGCTCAGATAGGGGATCTATACCATAGGTTCCCAACCTGGGGTACGCAACGACCTGGTTGGGGTACGCCGAAAATATTTGGTAATGGCGGACTTCATGAATATGGACCGTTAACCACAAAAGCCCTTCTGGTTTTAGTTCCTTTTACACACACAGAACTAGTTGAGAGATCGTTCTCTTCCTATGCTTTCATTAAGAATAAGTATAGGAATAAGCTAAATGCAAGTCCTGATTTAAGAGTGTACTTATCAACCTTTGATATTGATTTCAAAATATTATGTGCAGCAAAAAAAAGGCCCAAAGGTCACACTAAGACAGTTTTGACTTGTTTTAAGAATAATTTTGATTTCTTTTTTTTTTTTCTATAAACTTATTTGCTAGTTCTAGTATGTTTTCGTGATAAGAAACATTGTATTTACTTTCTTATTATTTTTTTAACAGTTATTGGTATTTAGAATTTACTAAGTTTACTAGAAACACATATAGGCCTAATTTTGGAGCAATAACTTTATTGTCAAATAAAAGATTTAAAAAAAACTCTTGCATAAATATTTACTTTCCATGATTAATTTTCTTGCAACTTTTTTTCTTGGGGGTGCAATTTGAAATAAATTTATCTCAAGGGGTACGGCAGTGAAAAAAGGTTGGGAACCGCTGATCTATACGAAAATAAGAAACCGTCGTGGAAAGTTTGTCGGATTTTCTTTTTACCTGTACTTGAACAAATTTACACTTTTAGTGATTTTTCACCTCAAAAGCTCAATCCAAATTTGTTGGTCTCCGAATTCTTCCAAGGTTAATCGTATTTAGGGTGTAATAAAACTATTTTTAAACTACCGAACATAATAATTATGTTCGGTAGTTTAAAAATAGTTAATAGTCTAATTATAATCATTAGTCTAAAATTAATAGTCTAAAATAGTCTAATTATTAGAATCTTCAACCTATTACGGTTGAGGAAAACGTCAATGACGTGCCGCTGCTGAAGTGCCTATTATCAAACTAGAGAGACTATTACTCTTGATGTTGCGGGGAAACCCGGCTTGACATACTCCTAATCTTGGTATTTTAGTAATAGTATTTGATGTAATATTTGTGTAGGTATATATAGTTCATCATGCACCATTGCCGTTCCAGTTCATCTACCTCAACTTGTAACAACTGATCATCGTCATTTTCGGACATAATTCCGTCATTCGACGGGATGTTTCCCTCTGTATGAAATTGAATGAGTCGAGTCTCATCGTAAAATGACTCCGAGATTGTCTCGTATGGTTGCCTTCGGCAGTGGTGTCGTAATATGCAAATGACCGTTCAGTCCGACGAAGTGACAACGTACTTGCGGCTTGTATACCTGTTCTCTTGGTTCAACTTCGGACTCTCAATAAATATTGCCTCACCACTCCATCACGCAGACGCTTTCACCGATTAGTAATGCCATAGACGTCCACACTCACAATTACCTGGACCTGAACAATTTCATATTGATCCTGGTGTTGTTTCGTTGGTATCATAATGATTGAACGTGTGAATTGTGTTGACAATTCAAATGATGGATATTTGCATAAATATTGACATTTTATGTCTTTACTCTGGCACATAACTCGAAAAACGTTACACAAAAGCGTTACACGAAATCGTCACGAAAATTTCTGATGATTTTCGCTTACAACCGATTCGTTGCTACGGAACTTTATCTTCGCCAGTTATCATCGTACAAAACTCGTTCACCACTCGTTGGATAGCTCTCGATTTACCTAACCATATTACGTTAACCACTGCGGAGTGCGTGGCCGACAAGCTGCGGTATGAGCGTGATTGTTTAAATAATTGTTTACACACAGGTAATATTCTCAATAATTTATAATAAAAATACAATATTATTGTCTATACGAATGCAAGCTTCATAATTTATGATGAACCCTACAATTAAGTATAACAACTACGCTGCTGGGGTAGGTGATGTAGCATTGTTCGAAGGTTCTTGAATCACTTCTTTAAAGACATAAAATGTCCCAATGTGTTGCAGACTCGTATGCAAGCATTTAATTCTCGACTGTACCAACAACAGGATGGAGTTGACATTCTTTTGACATTTTCATGTCTTTGCTTTGGACATAAACTGAAACGGGAAAAATTTGTTTCCTTGATTCACCCTTTCCCTCAGATCACGTCAGAACACAAGCGACAGGCGGGCCACTACGTCAGACGGCTGGCAGGAGGCCAACTAGTACGTCAAAGCCTATGCCGTAATAGCCTATGACGTCAGACGGCTGGCCGGAGGCCAACTAGTACGTCAGAGCATATGACGCACGAGCGCATGACGTCAGAGGGCTGGCTGGCCAGTTGATCGGGTTTTAATAAGCCTCTGGAATTCCGCGCCTTCATTTTATGATTTCACATTTGTCATCTATTAATAAATGATTATGTATTACGTATCAATTTATTATTATTTATGAATTATTATGTATTATGATTATTAGTTGAAAATGTATTATTGAATTACCTAGTTAAAAATGGTAACTTCCTTGAAGTGATATTTCTGTTCCTTCATTTGTTTGACTCAGTATTGTATCTGTTCTAGATACAATTCAAATGATGGATATTTGCATAAATATTATGATTTCACGTTTGTCATCTATTATTAAATGATTATGTATTACGTATTAATTTATTATTCTTTATGAATTATTATGTATTACCTATGATTATTAGTTGAAAATGTATTATTGAATTAGTTAAAAATGGTAACTTCCTTGAAGTGATATTCCTATTTCTTCATTTGTTTGACTCAGTATTGTATCTGTTCTAGGTGAGTGAGTTATCCAAAGATGTGCCATCCGTCGGAACAATCAACATGGTACGTTGTAACTAAATCCATGCGCTCTAATTCTCTACAAAGTCCAGCTGATAATCACCCTTAGCAAGCTTCTATCCTCCGCTATAATTGTGCCTCTGGAAAAACAATTGTATAAACCCGTTAGTATTCGACATTGATTAACATTAGCATAAATATCACATGTAGACGTAGACTCCATTCGGGAATAGAGAATAGATTCTCTCCTACTGTACAACATCACCTATGGCAACACTGGTTGCTGGCTTAAGTCCTATATGGCCTGGCTCCTGGTAACTGAATGCCGACTCGTAGATAGACAACTTCAAAAGAACTTGTTCACATCGTATATGGCGGAATAGCCTGCCTCAACTGTCAAGTCGTTAACCTTTCTCTCTTCGTTCTGTCTCCTTTGCCTTCAACTTCATCGCCACTAAACACCCAGTTTCTTGACGTACTAATGATCACCCTCAGCTCTGCTAATGTTCACCTTTAGGCCCAACTATTGGATTACCAAACTTTGCGAGCCCCAAACTTTCTCTTTCGAATTCCTTCAGGTTGTCGTCAAATTAATTGTTTTCCCAAGAACACGAATGAAACTTTCTTGAAGTTTTTAGTTAAACGTGTTCTCAAAATTTCATGATGCAGACATTTCCCTATTGCTCTTTCTCTAGCTCTGCGGTGTTATTTCAAAGTTCAGAACAAAGTCAAACATAATAATCAAATATCTATTCAAATTACCTGAAATTTCCAACTTAAAAATTACAAATCCCAGCCGTTCGTTTTAAAGTCTTCTTACTCAATACAGATTTTTCAATATTGAAAATTGTACGGTTGATCAGTTGTAATCGTGGAAACGGCGGGGAAAATGTCGGTGAGAAGGAACGGGCCGTCGATGCCAGTTCTCATAAGCAGCCAGAGGTAACAGTTACCTCTATTACAAAGAGTTACTCTATTACAAAATCCATTTGGTATGTCCGGCAATATTTTTTCTTTGCAAGAAAAAACCAAATGCTGATGCTGCTGATTATTACTCAACGTTTCGTTATTTTCAAATATATGAAAATAAGATACACCTCTCCTGTAACGCCTTCAAAATTCAGTGGCTAATAAGTAGAGGAAAGTTGCCATTTGCCGATTAAAATACTGTAATTTCGATATTTGAACCCAGAATGATCCACCATGGGGTTGTAAGAGCGCTGCCAATTGTTCCACAATGGTTCTTAATTTTATGTATAGATCACGTTTATGTATAGATGAATTTGTATTTGTTTTATTAAAAATTACATTTCATGGTCTGGATTTCTCTTCAATGAAATTCAGAACTAGGTACCCACGTTGCTTCGACCGTTTCCATTGCTTCGAGTAATTTCAATGTTGTATTTCACGAGTTTTTCTCTATGGTTAGTTTTCATGTAGGAACCTCATTTTCCAGTCACATCGTTCAGTGAAACCTAATTATTTCACTGTTGAAATTTTCCTCTCCTAACGCCTCTCTGGTTTATTCTCTCTTCTTTCTCTGAACATACTTTTTCTCCAACTCCACGATGTCCATGAGGACCGGCGCGACGGCAGTTCGTGAAAGAAAGGGAGTGGGTCCCCGGGGCACCCAGGGGTCCGTCCATGTATTCAAATGGCGCTGTTACTTAGATAAGCAGCAGGGAGTTTCAAATGAGCTAATACTCTTGAGATTGGGACCTAAGGGTCTGAAATGAGGGGGGATGAAATGATTGCATGATTAGCATATGTGATTAGTACCTATCATAACAGTGGGCTTTTTCTTTTTTTTCTATTCGTCTGTTTTATTTTGTGACACTGCATTGGTTTTAGAGAGAATCAAAACAATATTAAATATTGTTTGACGGTAGTTTGACGGTTTAATGATCATAATGGTTTCCATGGTGTGTGGTACATGAATGGATTCCTGATGCAAACATTATTTCATATTAATATGAAATAATGTTTGCATCAGGAATCCATTCATGTACCACACACCATGGAAACCATTATGATCATTAAACCGTCAAACTATCTAGCTTGGCATTCTTAATCCTAGATTTATGATATCCTAGATTTATGTAAAGATGGCATGAACCCTACCTACCAATTTTATCTTCTCATTGTGTAGTGCAGAATTACGGTGTTCGTATGTACCTTCCTCCACCACGTTGATCGAACATCGCGGCGCCTGAAGTGCATTTGGATTATACTATTATGCGGGCCCAGGTTTTCTTATTAAAAAAACCCCCTGTGTAAGGTTTAGATATAACCACAGGATCCTCAGCACCAGGCAAGAACTAACGGTGTCTTTCCTGGGGTTACGCTCTAAGAAATAGGCAGACAGAGGGCGCGGCGTATGAGTTAATGCTAGAACCAAATACGGATTAAGCTTTGAATCATATAACCTCTCGAGTGCCTTGTATGGGCACAATGTCGTGTTCCTGTAGTTGTTTTTACGGTAATATTCACTCGCTGTTCAACTTGAATAAAATATGTTAGACACTACATACACCTTACCATGATTAGAACTCCTTGAATTATCCAACATTGTAGATATACGCTATAACAGACAGGAACTACAAGAGAATGGTGTATTCCAGTGGTTTGGTTCAGTTGCTAAGCTCTTTTTTTCTAGCTGGAATATCATGATAGTATCATATTATTTTAAAATATTATTTTACTTGCTGAAGTTGCATGATGGAAACGGGACCTCTTCGACATGTCATACCTACAGGTATCATGGCACTACACTGAGCTGAATTTGAAGATCATAGTGTCCCTGTTCAGCTACCTTATGTCGTTCTAGCGCATGTTTGGCAGATGTTTTCCTTTAAATGCCTACTGGCGGAATCATCTAATCTGGTATGTGTTGCGCTATTCTCGCGTTCCATGAATTTAGTGCAAATCGTGCAACGGTCAGGGGGCCGCGTTGTCGAAATAATTTAGATTATATATGATGGAATATAACACAGAAGAAAAGGATCTCTGGGTTTAAAATGAAACGTAAGAATCCCTCCGTTGATATGGGTGGTGAGTGTTTTTGAATTAAAGATGAATGGTTCAGACGTTGAGTGATATCCAACCTTGGCATCCAAACGACCAACGGTCTGCAAGCTGCAGGCATCGACCTTTGTCATCTTGCGCTTCATCTGAATTTTCCCTATTTGATTTTAGTCTAATCATAATAATGCTCGTATCTTCCGAAGTTAATTTTTGTATGAATAAATCAATGATTGACTATCAATACCTGGTTGACACTACGCTGTTGAGTTTCCTGTTGACAGCGTCGTTTCGTCCAAACGGCCGATTCCACAAAAATCACCAACCTTGCCCTCAACTGCGTATCTGGAGTTCCATCCCTTTCATTAGAACTGTCATGAATAATCACCGTTCTCAGTTACTTGGTCAGCCCACACTTCTACCTCCCTTTTCAAGGCAGTAGGAGCTGATTGCTTTGAGATTGTGGTAGCCGTCACGCAAACTGCAGTCCAGGCAACCTCGCTAGGGAAAAGAAAAGGCACTTTTCTTTTATTTAATTTCAAGTCACAAGACATGGAAATGAGAGACCGAAACCTCGAAACTCTTCCCACACCCATCGTAAATTATATGATATACAATGTTTATCCTCTTGACATATATTGCGGCGAGCTGCAGGAGTGATCACTCATTAGACGCTGTTACAAGATTTTATTTCTCTGAATGAACGATTTCTGTACACAACCTCGCTGAATGGTTGCCGTGAACGAACGAGGGCAACTCTGGTTAAATTGAAGGACACGACAGCAAGAACGCAATGAATGGACAACCGCGATTCATGTGAAAAGGGGTGTAATTTAGGTTTGGTTAAGGCTGCTTCTCTCTTAATTGGTGTCAGAAACTCATTAAGCGGTCCAGATTTTCCCTCTTACCATGCTTTTCAGGTTTCAGTTAGAATACCTACCGCGATATTGAGACGCAAGGGTTTATGAGATGAGGTTCTTCAAGTGCCGACGCTCAAGCATTTAGAACCCGTGAATTAATCGTGTCAAGTTGCTTAGTTTAGTGGGAGAATCAAGAGGAGCTTGTACCGAACCCGTACTCGCTACCTCTCATAGTCCTGGAGCCGAGGCCGAAAATGGGTGTTCATTTTAGGAGAAGGTTTGATATAAAATTATGAAAATCTAGTCAATTCTGAGTAAGAAAATCCAAGTCTGCCATTTCAAAGCGGTTGCTTTCAAAAATGGCAGCCATTTAAAAAGTGACGAAAACGCACAAACATGACCTGTCTTTAGGATGGATGGAACTTTTATAGATGATAGATTATGTCCAAACATAGATGTTTTCACCAGTCTGCCACTTTCAACCGGTTGAAAATGCGTGGCAGACTCAATTTCAAAAATTGCATTTTTCGGGTGTAAAATTTACAGTATTTGGGGCGCCTCAAATTTTCACACATGATTATATATGCCCAAATAAGGAGTTTGAGACTTGTCTGCCAATCTAAAGCAGTTGAAAAGTAATGGCAGACTTGAATTGAAATATTGCCAAATTTGGTGATAAATTTCATCAGTTTTATGAAGATTCAAATTTCAATACGTTAAAGTACCTGTGGTATGAGAGCAATAGACCATGGTCTGCCTTGCCTAGCCAGTTGCTTTCTACCGACAGACTGAAATGCAAAAATTGCCAAATTACTGATCAAAATTTTGTGATTTTAGGATGCTTCAAATTTCGGCTCAACATTGTTCTCCTGCAATAAGACTGAAAAAGAGTAGTCTGCCTTCAGTAACCCGTTGTTTAAGTTAGGCAGACTGAAATTGAAAAATTGCAATTTTCAAGGTCAAAATGAATGTATTTTGGGAAAGTTGTAATTTTGGCATGTGATACTAGCATGTTAGTGTAAACTTTTTGACGCAGTCTGCCATCAATATTCCGCTGCCTTCTGGCGGCAGACTGAACTCAAACGTGGGAAAACAGAAATAATTTCAATTATTGACCATTTTTATGGTAAAAATGCATCTTCTTTAGGACGATTCAAATTTTGGCACATGATACTACATTGTAAGAAGAAACTTTGTGACATGGTCTGCCATCAATATCCAACTGATTTTTTCGGCAGACCAACAATATTAGGTATCTTACTTACATAATATGTTACAATTTGCCATCCCTCAACACCTTTATTAGCTGCAAGTAATTTTTTCTACATCCATTTTCCTTCATGTCCGACTGTAGAAAATATCTTTAATTTATAAATGAAACAAGGGAGAAGCAGAAAACAGAATGGGAAAACACTAAACTTCGCGTCGAAAACGGCCGTTAGGTGGGTCCCGGGTAGCCGCCCAGAATAAAACTGCCTTTTTTTCATCTTACAGGTAAACTACAGTCTAGAAATTTTAACCGTCAGTCGGGGATAGACCACATTGCAATATTCACTCGGTTTCTCATCTGTAAAATTGTTTAAATAATACCTTTTTGTAATAATACAAATTAAATTTTGATGCTGAGCTATTGACTTGAAATTTTAAAAATAGGTCAGAACTGGATCACAATGCAATATTCACTCGGTTTTTTGTCTGTAAAATTGTTTAAATAATACCTATTTGTTTAAACAAATGAAATTTTGATGATGAGCTAGATACTTGAAATTTTAAATATAGGTCAGAAATGGATGACATTTCAATATTCACTCGGTTTGTATGACATTGTATGAGTATGGTATGGTATATTATTGTATGTATGATTTGGTATAGTACAGTATGGTATGATAGGAAAGAAATTCGTATGGTATGGTATGAGTACGGTGAGAATATGGTATGGTGCCGATTTGCAACACAGTCTGGTATAGACAGAAGGGAGTTTATTTTTCTATGGCCATAGATTTAGGCAAGTTTAGTTATTTTCCATTGTACATTGGTAACATCAACCGAATCCAGAAATAACATTATTTTGTTTACTTTTCCAACAATTTTGATTATTTATTTATCGCCACATTGCATCCGACATTTGGACATTTCACCGCTGAACACGACGGCGAAGTCAGAATTGCAATCTCGCATTACGTCCTAAAATGGACGAAGCGATTAGGAAGAAGTTGAACGAAACGAAACCTATCCATATAAACTTCACGAATCTGAAGACATACGTAATCCCATTAAAATTTAATAAGTTAATATTAACTCACAAACAGTACCTTAAGCGGACGAGGCGAAATACATTGGCATGACTCTCGACTGCAAGCTGAGGTGGAAAGCCCATGTAAAGAAAAAGAAATAAAAAACATACCGTTCTATATGAATTTTTCGAGATATGAGATTTTCAAATTTTCAAAATTCGTTTTGAACCCCTTCCCCTTGACCTAGGGTTATGAAAAGTTTCGAGGACCATTGTGGGGTTGGTCGAAACCCATAAAAAAAATTTCGTAATTTTAACTCAACGCTAACTGGGCAAAGTGCCGCGTACGGCGGACGGACGGATTTTTTTTTATTCGATCTTGAAACGTAAACCAACAAATTTTGAGGGGGGGTTAAAATTTTTTTTTCTTTGGGCGATTCCAATGGTTCATTATCGAAGATAATAAACCAAAATGAAGTACGAGGTACGCGGTGTGGGTGTGACAGGGGGCGCAGAGACATAAAAGGTCTCGTCGTATGACGCACTAGTTGGCTCCTGCCAGCCGTATTACGTCATACGCTCGTGCGTCATAGGCTCTGACGTACTTGTTGGCCTCCTGCTAGCCGTCTTACGTCATACGCTCGTGCGTCATAGGCTATGACGCACTTGTTGGTCTCCTGCCAGCCGTCTTACGTCATACGCTCGTGCGTCATAGGCTCTGACGTGCTTGTTGGCCACCTGCCACCCGTCTTACGTCATACGCTTGTGCGTCATTGGCTCTGACGCACTAGTTATCCTGCCAGCCGTCTTACGTCATACGCTCGTGCGTCATAGGCTCTGACGTACTTGTTGGCCTCCTGCTAGCCGTCTTACGTCATACGCTCGTGCGTCATAGGCTATGACGCACTTGTTGGTCTCCTGCCAGCCGTCTTACGTCATACGCTTGTGCGTCATAGGCTCTGACGTACTTGTTGGCCACCTGCCAGCCGTCTTACGTCATACGCTTGTGCGTCATTGGCTCTGACGCACTAGTTATCCTGCCAGCCGTCTTACGTCATACGCTCGTGCGTCATAGGCTCTGACGTACTAGTTGGCCTCCTGCCAGCCGTCTTACGTCATACGCTCGTGCGTCATAGGATCTGACGTAATTTCCCGCCGGTCGCTTGTGTTCTGACGTGATCTGAGGGAAAGGGTGAATCAAGGGAACAAATTTTTCCCGTTTCAGTTTATGTGCCAAAGCAAAGACATGAGAATGTCAAAAAAATGTGTAAATAGGTACCTAAGCCCAACTGTAATGTCAATTTTCTGACAATGAGTTTTCGACTATAGTTTTCATACCTTTTTACTTAAGTACTTATTGAAATTTGAGACTGATAATGAGCTGTTTGCAAATAAAAAGTCTGATAACTTCATTAGGTACATCTTATTAATCTATTTTCAAGTTCCGATTCACAGTTGAATGTGTTTTATTTAGATGTCGTAAAATTCGAAAACGATGGAATGACGAAAAACCTGTCGACTACTGACTCAAGTGATACTGTCGACTTCTAACACATGTAGGTCGACTACTAGTGCAAAACCATGTCGACTACTGAAGAAAATGTTGGTCACTGGTATCGACTACTACCTAGAGCATTGGGATTTTTTACAAAACTTCTTTTTCCCTTTTCAAACCATGTTGAATAATATTTCCCGCTGCCAGGTCTTTTAGGAAAGGATCTTGGGTACACAATGAACAGGTTTGCAATGAGAAAAAAACCGAGTGAATATTGAAATGTCATCCATTTCTGACCTATATTTAAAATTTCAAGTATGTAGCTCATCATCAAAATTTCATTTGTTTAAACAAATAGGTATTATTTAAACAATTTTACAGACAAAAAACCGAGTGAATATTGCATTGTGATCCAGTTCTGACCTATTTTTAAAATTTCAAGGATCTAGCTCATCATCAAAATTTAATTTGTATTATTACAAAAAGGTATTATTTAAACAATTTTACAGATGAGAAACCGAGTGAATATTGCAATGTGGTCTATCCCCGACTGACGGTTAAAATTTCTAGACTGTAGTTTACCTGGAAGATGAAAAAAAGGCAGTTTTATTCTGGGCGGCTACCCGGGACCCACCTAACGGCCGTTTTCGACGCGAAGTTTAGTGTTTTCCCATTCTGTTTTCTGCTTCTCCCTTGTTTCATTTATAAATTAAAGATATTTTCTACAGTCGGACATGAAGGAAAATGGATGTAGAAAAAATTACTTGCAGCTAATAAAGGTGTTGAGGGATGGCAAATTGTAACATATTATGTAAGTAAGATACCTAATATTGTTGGTCTGCCGAAAAAATCAGTTGGATATTGATGGCAGACCATGTCACAAAGTTTCTTCTTACAATGTAGTATCATGTGCCAAAATTTGAATCGTCCTAAAGAAGATGCATTTTTACCATAAAAATGGTCAATAATTGAAATTATTTCTGTTTTCCCACGTTTGAGTTCAGTCTGCCGCCAGAAGGCAGCGGAATATTGATGGCAGACTGCGTCAAAACAACACAAAATAACAACAACTTTCCCAAAATACATTCATTTTGACCTTGAAAATTGCAATTTTTCAATTTCAGTCTGCCTAACTTAAACAACGGGTTACTGAAGGCAGACTACTCTTTTTCAGTCTTATTGCAGGAGAACAATGTTGAGCCGAAATTTGAAGCATCCTAAAATCACAAAATTTTGATCAGTAATTTGGCAATTTTTGCATTTCAGTCTGTCGGTAGAAAGCAACTGGCTAGGCAAGGCAGACCATGGTCTATTGCTCTCATACCACAGGTACTTTAACGTATTGAAATTTGAATCTTCCTAAAACTGATGAAATTTATCACCAAATTTGGCAATATTTCAATTCAAGTCTGCCATTACTTTTCAACTGCTTTAGATTGGCAGACAAGTCTCAAACTCCTTATTTGGGCATATATAATCATGTGTGAAAATTTGAGGCGCCCCAAATACTGTAAATTTTACACCCGAAAAATGCAATTTTTGAAATTGAGTCTGCCACGCATTTTCAACCGGTTGAAAGTGGCAGACTGGTGAAAACATCTATGTTTGGACATAATCTATCATCTATAAAAGTTCCATCCATCCTAAAGACAGGTCATGTTTGTGCGTTTTCGTCACTTTTTAAATGGCTGCCATTTTTGAAAGCAACCGCTTTGAAATGGCAGACTTGGATTTTCTTACTCAGAATTGACTAGATTTTCATAATTTTATATCAAACCTTCTCCTAAAATGAACACCCATTTTCGGCCTCGGCTCCAGGACTATCAGTTTCGTCCCTAATAGTGACAACCCTTCATTCTGTTTTCGGTTGACATTTTTACTGATTAACAATAAGAATCGATTACGAAAAACACGTTTGACTCTGGGAAAAGGGTTCTTATATACCTAACCCTTTTCCCAGTGTAAAACATGTTTTTCTTAATCGATTCTAATATTTTTCTTAATTGATTCTTTTTCTGTATTGTTCATAATCTCCTTTGGTTGAAAAACCTTTGTCAGTTTGGAGGGTTGTAGGAGGCGGTAAGAAAAGAAGAAGTTTTTTCGAGCTTTCGGCTTTAATAAGCCATCTTCAGGGCTGCAACATATATTGACATCTGCTATAGGTTTGACCGTTGTCGGAATCATCAACTTACAATAATACAACTTACAAGAATAGAATTATTCTAATTAATTTAATGGTAGGTACGGTTGTTGACTTACGTATGTAGGTATTGTTTCCTCAACTCGGTCTCTTTCGTTCAGAATAAACTACATGTCAGGTTATTTTGTTTCTCAGTAGGTACGGATAGCCGTACGTGGAGGTTATAGAGGTGTTGTTTGTAGTTATGGAGGATGTTCGAAGAGAGACCGGGTTGGGGATTACAGGTGAGCACTTGGTAGGTAGGGAATATTTTAGTTTTAGTTTAGAGAATATCTATTGTCTATATGGAGTCGGGGTTGTAGAGGGTCTTTGTTATAAAATAATGGTATGAATTGTGTGCCAAGGTGATGAATGTCGGTTTTTATATTCATAGTATTGGGTTGTTGCAGGATATGGATATTTTCATAAATTTGGCGTTTAAATGTGGAGGATTCTCTAGTTATGGAAGTGACGTTTTGGAAATCAGGTTCATGGTTGTGTTGAATGCAATGTTGGTCTAGGGCCGTTTTTTCTATTTTATTTCGGAAGTTATAGTTATGTGAATAGATTCTTTTATTTAAATTTTGTAAGCTTTCTCCTATGTACACTTGCTCACAGTTTTGAGTTTTGCACGGGATTTGATATACATTAAATCTAGTGTTTAAGAGTGGTTCTGGGTCTTTAAGTGGGGGGAAGCGGTTTTTTAATTTATTGTTGTAAGACCAGGAGATTTTGTAGTTTTCTTTTTTAAATATGTTTCTGAATTTGTCGGCCCAGTCGGCACGGTAGGGTATTGAAACGAATTTACAGGATTCTTTATCTATTTCTTCTTTATATTGGTTTTTTAAGTTGTGTTTTTGGTTTGCTATGTGGGTGTTTATTGAAGTTATTGTATTTATAGGTCTTTTAAAATAGTGTGTAATGGAGTATTTTGGTGGTATGATGGTTTGCGTGCTATGGTACGAATGGGTTTGGTTGTTTTTGATATTAAATTTGACTTTTTTCTCAAACAGGTTTGGTGAGAATTGGAATATTGAAGGGTCGAATTTACTTCTAGCTGGTGGTTGGTTGCATTTTGTATGTTTTTGCTGTTTGTTGAGTTTAGAGTAGATCAACTTTTTATCTGCTTTTTTTTATTTGCGATTTAATAATGATGGGGGGGCTAGTGATAGACTTCATAATACATATCATGTATTATGAAGTACATGACTAGTCTCACAGAAACAGCAATATAACTTGCATAGGTATTTTTGTTTCCTTAATAAGAACTCAATAGATTGTCGTATCGAAAACCATATCGTTCTCGCGTGTCAGTACCCACCTTATCTCAACGTTAGAATAATCCATACGAGTTGAAATATGGTGGATATATGGAGATGGAAGGGTGTATAGAAATCCCCATCTCAATTTCATCAGAATCGCACTAACTTTCGTCTGCCAATGGTCAAACCGACATTTCGAACTCTAAAATGACTTATCTAATTTTGATTAAATGTTCTAACAGGTTCTGTTGAGGTTAATGTTCGTAGAATCTCCTACTGATCAGACCAGTAATGATTCCTGCTTATGCGAAGACCTGAAATCATTATATCGCCGGTTCTGTTGTGCCGAGCATTATGACAGTTTCAGTACTTAGATATTTAATTTGGTGTTAAGGTAGCCTCCGAATTTCATTGTGATTGGAGCAGTGAAAAATCTACGCAATTATGAATTTCTATTTAACAACTGACTTTTCGCGATAACCCCACCCATTTGTTGGTCGATAGGGACGGGCCATTTATGTTTACCTACCGGAGTAGCTAATTGTGATGACACAGTGCATCGATGTGAGGAATCTACCACATGGCAGGTGTTTTCCATCCGAAGATTGTAGTTTTCATATCTATCCAGACTATGTCTCACTTCTCAAGAATTGCATAGTGCAGTGTGAGGGACACGTAATGTTGAACTAGGGCTAGGCATTGATTTCGAGTTCCATGACCCTGCGTTATATTCTGTTGAATATAAGGCACCCTCGGTTCGTAGTGTGATGGAGGGATCGGAAGTTCGATGGAGCTGTCAGATATACCAACTGTGTGGTTGGCAACGAAACATCTTGTTTATCACGGACGGATTTGCTGCTGGTTCCGTTGTTGCAACAAGCCCCATGTCTGCTTCTGACGGACTTCACGCATGCAACCTCTAGCGTGGGAGCCGATTATTTGTGTTATGAACAGTGCATAACGTAGCCCCTTATCCATACTTTCGTGCATCTCTACGGTTCAATCATACCATCAGTATTTCCTAGTAAATCGGGTTTGGCATATCGTCGAAATGTTTCCCACTGGGTACTACCTCCCTCATACCTCGATGTAAGTAGAGAGTTTTTGTTCCAAAATACACCATAAACATAAAATATTCTTCACTCCAGATCTTTCAATTTTATGGGACATCAAAAACAGTCGACTTGAGGTTATTTTACAGCTAAAAGAGGTTGGCTATCAAAAACTTCTTTTTACTCCATATTCAGAACTATTTTTAATATCTGGTCTGGATTCTAAGACAAAAGTAATGGCACTTATTATGGAAAAACCTAAACCTAAAAACGAAAATGGAGCATTTCCGGAGCACACTATGTCTATTATAAATCGTCACTGGTCGTTTCGTCGTCACTGTTGAGGTCACTTCGTCTGATGACAGTGCAAAGGTTTTCGCACCACTAAAATTAGTCAACGGACAACTAAATTTGTTTTGGCATCGGAAGCGTATGGACATTGCCGGGCGTAATAATAGTCCTCGCTGTCGAAAGTGAATCCACTTCAACAGCTCTCTCCCTTGTCGAAATCGAAAGTCGCTTTTAAATAGCTCAGCATCCCGCGCGCCGGTTACATCCGCCCCCTCTCTCTTCGCTCATCCCGATATTGTATCACCGTTTTCTGTTCCGAGTTGGTCTACTTTCATTACCCACTTCCCCTTCTTTGCTGTTTCCGGTAGAGGTTTGGTCCACAAGCTTCATCTCTCACACATTGATAGTTGGATGTGGTGTATGATTATGTAATACAGAATATTATTTTCATTCTGAGTGTAACCGTTGTAATGATGACCCATCTCGGTCTCACGAGATATGTGCTTGGCATCTATAAATGTGTTTATTGCATAGAGGTTCTGTGATCAGTCAGTTATGTTGAAATTCATGTCTCAGCATTTAGTTTCCTATTGAGGTCATGCAGGGACGAAGGTAGACTAGTGATCGATTAGACGGGCGAATAGTGAGAGAGAGTGAATTCAAATCATTTCATCCAATTTAGGCGAAGTATCAGTAGTTTCTTCCCAACTATAGTAAGAATAGATTAAAAATGTTGTTGAAATGTACAAAAATCAATTTTGATGTTCTATGAACTATAGCTGTCGTTCACCAAACATGGTGGAGGGTATATTGAACCGAAAAAATGAATAAATGGAAGCACTGAACGGTAATCTTATCAGAGGTTTTTTATATGTTGGAGTCCGTACAATGAAAGTGGAACGTTTCAGGTGATGTTCGTTTAAAAGGTTTTGCAAATGTGAAAAGAATTTTTGAATAAGATTTTGAATTCCACTCCGTTCTTTTATTCGCTTAATAAGTAAGAGGCAAAAGGGCCATAATTATTATGAGGCGCATTATTTTCAAACGGTTTAACTTTTTGTCAATGTTTTTAATGAGTGATGAAATAGTTATCACTTGAGGTGGAGAGTTTCAGGTGGAGTCCTTTCATTCCGTTTTAAATCATGTTGGCTCCAGTAATGAATATGTGGTTGGGTAATAATATGCGTTCTTTATGAGTCTCGTAATGCTGATTCGATCTTCAAACTCCATAAGATATGCTTAGTTATGGCGACACCACTGGTGTCAAACGAGCTAGTTACTGTACCAGTGAAAAATTCTTTTTGGGTATCGTTGTTCAACTATTTTAATACCCCCAATCAGTTTTTGGGGTTCATAATATACTTCGTTGGACTTGAATAAACTTCGCAAAATCACAATATTAAAAAAACACTGCACATTTTCCAACAGCGTTTATTATCTGTTTTACAATACCTATCCTTTTAAGTTCCATAACGATACGAAATAAATGGAGTATCTTGCTGAAATATCACTCGAATTGGTGACCAGATGGTCATATTAGAGGGTGGGGGTATTACCTGGCTTAGTGATGGTTTTGGCCGAATTATTGGAAATGTTTGATTGAAGGCAACTCAAGAGTGGACATTCGCCCGTTAATTCATGCTGAATGTTCCGAGACTTTTTCAGATTTTCAAGAAGTCACTGGGCCCTTGAAACAGTAATTTATTTCCGTTCTTCTTTCCACCCTTGATTTCTTAGAACCCTCACGATCATTTTGTCCGTTAGCAACTATCGGTCGTTTTATATACATCCAGTGGAGTTGAAAATTATGTTTTTGGACACATACATGCAAAGCAGCCTTGCTTCATTCTGATGTTTCAGAAGCACACGTCCGGGGATCTTTCAACGAAGAAAATCATTAAGGGTATGTAGCGCCAACAAAATGGTAACTGTCCGAGTAGTACAAGTAACCACGTGTCCGATTCTGATAGACCTACTTGCAGGTGAACATCGATGAATCTCATGAATGGCATGAGTTGAGATCAAACCATGAAAAGATGGCAGTGCAAATTGAGAACTGAGACCAGAGGATGATGCACATCACATTGCCGTTGTGAATCATTAGACTGCGAGGAAGTATGGTGAAACAGGATATTAGGGTTTCGTCAGGATCATGGAAAAATAAGAAAGACAACTGAATCACTTTCTCTGTATTGTCATACCTAAGAAAAGAACAAACACCCCACCTTCTTTGAAAAAGATAACCTCCCTGAAGTAATACCAAAATAGAAGTTCCGGAGCTGTACTTAATAAGTAGTATGGTGGGTTTTTGTAGTTTATACAATTTCACAGGCTAGGTACATATTGATGATGAATACGACCCAAATAAACTATGTACTACTTCCTGTTGAATCGCTGTAATTATATTTCCATTAAGTTCTAAAGTCTATAGCGATCTGGCAGAGCTTTTCACGAGGTCGGAACAACATGGTATGTCAGTTTGACAGTTTCCCTACTACGAGTATAAGTGCGTAGCCCAGGCTGTTCTCAGGATTTCAGGACGTGAATCCTCACCAGATCTGCTCCAAACGGTATCTTATTTAATCATGGAATGCTAAAATAAATACTCCAGTTGTACCCGGTTTATCTCAGGATTGTTTTATATTCCAATGGTGCAGGATTGTTGTTGTTGGCCGTATAAATGTACGTCACGCAATTGCAATGAAACTGCGATGGGAGATAATTCTGAATAAGATAACCCCGTAGTGATTAATTCTTTTTGAACACGGATTTCTTATCAAAGGTAAGAATACTTTGGTGAAAAAAATACATAATCCATTTTTGAGGGTGGTCCAAATCTTTTATATCCAAAATTCATTATTGACTAGCCAATAAACAACTGATGAAAATCTCTTGCAACGAATCGTGATAATCTTGTGACCTGTACGATCTATCAACTAACATCAACTGTTGAATATTGGGTAAACTAATATTTCATCATGGGTCTTTATACCCACTCCTGCATCGCAAAGCTTTTTCGGTCATACATGTGCGACATACTCGTACATATACAACACAAGACCGCAGCCTTGTAAACGCCGCATGGTACTCTTAAGCTATCCAGTGTTTAAGAAGTATAAATCAAAAGTCACAATATACCCATTCCATTATACATGATATTATTTGGCTTTTGTCTCGTCATCAAGAATGAAGTGGGGTTTTTAAGATATTTCATCACATCCATGCGGGATTAGGGCTACATTACAATAATATTTATCAGAAATTACAAACAGTTACTCCCAATTCGAATTTTTTGTCCATCTTAGTATCTCAAATGGTCGGATGAAAAGAAGCCAGTTTTGTGGAAGTGTCTCAACGAAGATGGAAATAAACTTGAAAGCTGCTCTCAGGGGAATCAACTTTCAACCTCGTGGCTTTGTAATTTGCACGTGTTTGCGCGACTGTTACCTCTTGAGGTTAAGAACCCTAAAAATCCTGACCTTGTCCCTGTAACGATATCATTCGTTACCAAGTAGACCTCACTTTTCGAAAACCCGCTGGCATGTGGAAACTGGTGAGTTCATTGTGATGATTGATAATCAGGTATGTCAAGATTCTGAATATGTTCATACAAGTATTCTCAAGAATAGGCACTCTCATGGCTGTCTGAGAACAGGAGTTACGCAACGACTGACATGAATGTAAAATTGTACTACCTATGTCATATTTAGAGATTGGATGCCACTCAACAAACATATTCATCATTAGGCAAAATTGAGTTTAATATTACATAGAGTATATGAAAAGCAGCATTTCTAGTGAAACGTAAAAGGCATGGTTTAAGGCTTCACGTCGTGGTCATAATCAGCTGTCTTCTAATGAGGATCAGTCTTTGTTCTGACCATTTCGTTCTTGGATACTCATTGCCTCGCCCCTCTTCGACTAACAACTACTTGTGTCCTACTCAGTGGATGATATTATTTTACAAGCAATATACCTTTGTCATCTATTAATGAAATAGGTGATTTAGATCCAAAAATTTGGAGGCATGTACAGTGATAAGGTGTGATTTTTGTGAGGAATAATTGAATGATCAAGTACGGATTTCCTCGGTATTTTGAAGGACAAAACAGTTTTAGGGATATCATGCAGAAAAGGACCTTGGATGTTATTAGACTTATATATAATATATAATTATAGTCTTGAAATTAGAGGGTATTTCTATACATGTTCAGTACCTCAGTAACAAGAAAACGTTTCAGCCGTCTTAATCCTCAAATGTTCGGAGTAACATAATAATATTATTATGTTATATAAAATCAATCTTTTGGCACCGTTTTTATCATCATAAGGTAGAGTTCAAAAATTAAATTCCCTCGTTTTCTGTTGATTTCACTTCACCTTCTACAAGGAACACAAATCCACAAAGAAAGATACCAAACATGAAATTTTTCTTCAGCTTCACCACATCGGAAAACTTTGAATTCGAACTTTCTTTTGTACATTATAGTAACATGTCGGCTAAATTTCATATTTTGCATGAATCCATAATTCCGTTAAAACCGTAGGATGGATTCAGAACGCTCTAGATTCCAATGTTGAAAATGAATGTTCTAAAAATCTGATGGCCTACTCAAGGTTTGGGAGCAACGAAAAGAAGCAAGGTAATCAAAATCATTGCCGGAAGCCGATTTTTTCGACCTATTGTGATTGCCAGGCGTGGTGATCGCTGGAGGCAGAGAAAACATGGGTACCCTGCACGTCAGTTCCTTGGAAGCGGGCGCAATCATTACGTACAAGCCCCTGGGTCCTCACTCCTGCCCCTATTGTGCGTAGAAATTATTAATAACGGTATATCTTCCCTCTCCCCGGCACATCAACAAAAAGAACCTCAGCATCGGCCTATTGTTTGGCAACAAAGAATATTAAAGTTGAACAAGTTCTAAGGCGGGGTTTGTGGTCTGTCCCCAAAGCCACCATCGCTCCAGCACCTCTATTCATACGGCGCTGCCCTTCATCAATCAACTTTATCTTCATCGCACTTGCGAAAATTATCCCCCTCGACCCTTTCCACCGCAGTTTTCATTCTCGCTTAAAGAGGAAAGTTTATTAGTTTGTCTCTCCCGTTTTCTTGAAAAGTCGGGTCTATTATGAGGTTATTAGTAGCACAAGTTTGAGTGGCTTCTCTTGTTACAGCATCCTGCTACTCTTGTGCTCTGATAACTTCAATATAATCACAATGTTATTCCTTTGTATTCGGGAATGCCCCTTTTAAATCTTATTAAATCGGATCAACATGTGTTGTTTTGCTATAGTGGTGATCTCGTGACGTCACGCACTATCGATATCTCGAATCTCCTGTGTGTCCTCCATTTCGGCTCTGTCCATTGCGATTCTCTGGTAGTGTTTCTAATAATTTCCGAATATTTTCGGTTTTTTTTTGTTTTGTGTTATTAACAACTGCGAATTTGTTATAATCATTCTTCGATAGCTATCTCTGTATCATCGTTGGGCGGATTATTGGCTCAAAAATGTTATGAGGTATTACTAAAAGAGCTCATAATCTTAGTTAATCTTCACCTCGGCGTCCTGTGTTTCTTTTTGAAATTTGAGTTTGTGCTCATAATGAACAAAGGAGGAAGAATCCTACTTCCGCAGCTATGGAAAGGTCGAAACAGCAATGTTGCTGTTTCGACCTTTCCACAGCTGCGGAAGTATTTTTCCACCTTTGAAATGCATAATTGCGCAATTTTGGGGTGCAACGATACGTGGGGCGGAGTGGAGTCAGTGAAACGGTGCTAATGTTTGGCCTCCCTGAAGTCATCACCAATCAGTGTGAAAAAACTAATGAACTTTCATCCAAGAGAAGAGCTTTGTGGCTGGAAAGTAGAAGGATGTTTAATAACACATTGTTTATGTGTTATGTCTGCTAACATTCAACATCTGCTCTAATCTGACAACGGATTGAGATATCGCCGTTCTGACTTCACAATCGTTTTCAGCTGTTGAAAAATCTATAAACTGAAGTGTTATTTGGCAAAAAGAGACAACAACAAATTTTGTTATAAAACCGAGTAGTTATACCGAGTAATCGAAACCGTAATACCCGCTCCTGGCGGGTGCTTCTCGCCGTTCTGATTTGAACAGCTACGCTATTGATCAATACTCACTCTGGGATATCCGTTGGGATATGTTCCGTTTGATGCGGCTTCATTTTCGCTCTGCAGGTATATAAAGGAGGTAATGAAAAAATACGGAAGAGAATTTACAGTTCAGTTCCTCATATCTTGTACGAGTGTATTGAGGTTTTTCTATACCAAGTGTAGTGTAAGAAAACTTTGAATGTATAGAGAGGTGAGGGCCCCCTCAGTCATTGATAGAACGCGGAGGGATGCCACCTATAGCTCGCCAAAAATACCCGGCTGAGGGCTCGAGGACAAAGGGAAGTGCGGGAGGACAGAGGGGCCGGTAAAAATACTCCGGCCCCTGACCAGCCTCAACTCTGGAAGAACCTGGAAATCTTTACTTCGTGTGTCTTCAAAATACATAGTGTTCAATCACATTTACGTTTATGTGGATATACGCAAGACTAGGCACTTGAAAAATTGACGAGTGCAGTCATTCGTTGAATATCGGTTGATTACAATCTTTCTAAAGGTGGAATAGACCGCATTTGAATAAGTTAGATACCTTGAGGGTGGATAGCTATAGTACTTGGATGAGTGACTTCTGAGACACGTGGTGCCTCAGTTCTGTCACAACAAATTTCGTCCCTTAAGATCCCAACTTATCAGGAGTGACAGAAAACGGATTTTCCAACGTATGTAGTCATTCCCATGGTTATCGCGGCTTTTCTACGCTGAAGAAGCCTTTTCCTGCATTGCAATAAAGGGGGCAAACCTTTATGAGCTAGAAATCCAGTGCTATCCAGTGCTGTTGGCGGGAGCATTTTGCTAGGTTTCTGGGAATTGGATGATACAGGTAGTAGTGGTGGTACAACAGTAAAGAAATGAGCCATTTCAGGGTGGCTGACATCGCGAATGCAAGGCGTCTAAGAATTATATAAGTATTACTTATCCCGCCAACTGCATTGAAAGAAGCGAAAACCTCCCTGCAGGTGCAACAGAGGAAACATGATATATTATTCGGTGAAACCGAGGGTGACTGATGGTGAAAGGGGGGTTGTGGGAAGAAGACAGGGAACAGGAAAACATTGGTGGTGGTTAGGGGTAGGAGGATCAGGTTTCTAAATGCACACTCCACAGCGAGGTGCGAAGCACCGAGCATCCTATATACGTGGCTGGCGGGCAAAATGGATATCAATCCTTTTTGCGGCTGAGGAGGTTTTTTGGCGGGCCAGTTTTTACAATGGAGTTGTTTTTGGGGTTAATCTGACAGGAAGGAGCAACTCTTCAAACAGAAGGATTTTGGTTAATTTCGGGCAAGAGGTTCGACGGGATGTAATTGGCAGATAGGTAGTAGTTAGTAAAATGAAGTTCTGTGTTATGTAAGAATCACCCTTAAATCACCATCGGTCTGCTTGGGCATCAACTTAACTTCTACAACAAATTTGATGTCATTTAAAAACCTTATTTTGGAAACAGAATCCAATCGATAGGTACAAGTTATGAAGATAACAGAGCTATTTCGATCAAAATTAGGAGCCGTATCTTATGATTCGCGTGCTGATCAAGCCACCAGATACTGAACCGGCCAATTTCGTTGATCGATCAACCCGTAGTTGGTGGGGAGGTCTTTCACAATATTCGGACACGTTTGTTTTACAACCCAAATTTACTAGGATATCGAAAACACGTCGTTTAATGGCTGAGTGATTTGAATAGGTTCCGAGATGTGTGCTCCGTTAATTTGGATGCATAGGACGAGTTCATCATTTTCCAGTTTAGGTACCAATTACTATTCCTGTACGAAAAGAAACCGTTGCATGATTTCACTTACGTCAGTAAGTCGTTTTAAAGAAATAACTTGGATCAATGACCATATTATATATAAGTACCGAAGGGAGTGGCATCACTCAACGAATTCTTATTCTCACTAACTCGTGGCATCAAACTTTTACGCTGGTTACCATGTTCTTCATTAAAAGGTCGGTTCCGGATCTGAACTGTTACTCCTCATAGTGACGTTTTTTGTCCATAGCAGAGTTACATATCGAGGGTCTCACGGCAACTTCCCACATCGTCATTTTTGGCCAAAATGAGTTATGCATATCATTCGAAGCGTCTTCTCCCAGCGGATCGACCTACCTAAGTATAAGTTAGGTAACACTAAATCTCACGATTTATTGTATTATTGTACTGTATTACTCAGTTACATAGTCATTGGCAGATGGTTTTTTTGGCTCCGCTGAAAAGTTGCCGAAATGACGATGTGGGAAGTTGCCGTGAGACCCTCAATATGAAGTTCCTATACACTACAACGTAATTCCGTCTAGTTTAGCACTAAAATTAGTAACGTCATCAATATACAATACTATCTTTCAGAATCCTTGGAATGTCACTCGTTGAAAAGGATAAAATATGTACCATACAATATTCGTTGTATGGTACATGTTTTATCGTTTTCAACATGTGACATTCCAAGGATTCTGAAAGATGGTGGTTGATAGATAACCATTTGCCAAGGTCATAATAAAATTCTCCTGAGTGTAAAGGTGAAATACTAAGTTGACTTGTTGGGTAAGTAAAGACCACACCTCTTGAATAATCTATTCAAGACCGATCAAAATATGGCCTAATGGATGAATTTATGGCCTAATGATTTTAATGAATATGCGCTTGTTCCTGATGGTAGCAAGTTCTTCCTCATTCATGTTCATTTGAAGGTGTCATCTCCGTCGGTGTCGTTGGGGGGCGTAACTCAAAATAGGTTGGGAATCCCTGGTGTAGATGGTAGGCACATATTACACCTCTTCATTATATGGAGGAGATTCTCATGTGTCTCACAGCGAAACCCTCTGCTGGGAGATGTGCTCAAAGCTCGTATACCACAAAGTCAACGAGGTAGCACGTTGTAAATTCAATGATTTTGACGGGGATGACGGTAGGGGGCTCGCCCTCATCGAAATTCGCGCCCTCTGTCGTCGTTACCGTCACGATCCTATTACCAGTTAGTAGGCCCTAATAGGTAGACACCTGATCTTCGAATTTATATGAGCCCCGGTTCCGTCATTATTAGTTAGCTACTTCGGGAGGTAATTTACATGAACGTCTTGACATCCAGAACGACGAGAGGGTAGGGTTAGCTTTAAACTAGGGATGGGTATCGATAAAGAAAACATCGATGTTTCCTCCTCCTGAAACATCGATGTCTCAAAAACATCGGAAAAAACATCAATGTTTCGATGTACACATCTAGGTAGGTACGTGTTTCAATTTAAAAAAAAAAAAAACCACACGTAGATGTGTAAACCTTAATATGGCATTTAATCCCTTATAATTGAAGAATGTATGTATGTGCCTCTCCAGGGCCAACTCCGCCAATTTCAATCATTTAATCAAATGATTAAAAGTTTCCTTCCCATTTCTTCGAAATACCAAATGTCGAATTCCATCATTCCTCCGTGTTAATGTAGGCTATGAAATAAATGGCGATGATCAAGGTATCACCTCGTACTTCAAGCTATTTCGTTTTCTAGTACTGCTAAATTAGAACGACCGTTCAAAAGCCATTCTAGGTAATGATGACTTTTTTAATTATTTTTATTTTATTTTGCAGGTAAGAGACACATTTGTTCACTCCAGGTCTAGCGAATGATGCAATAGGGGTAAGTCAAATTAGTTATATCCAATAAATCCTCTCCTTTCCCCCTCGTTCCATCTCAAATCTTCATCGCCTCTCCACTACTCAAATACGGACGGAGAAAGAAGTATGTACCTACTCCGTGAAATTCCCGAACTGTATTAACATGACGTGTAATGTTTACTCCTCCTAATTTCTTCTTCTTCTATTTCCACGTCAAAATTCCAAGTTTTCGCGAGACGGGTGTGATGGACGCAGCTCTTTCCTGTGTTTACTATCCCGCTGTATAAGCTTCGTTGACATTGACATATTGATCGAGGAAACGGAATCCAGGCCAAGTTACTCGCTCATCAGAGTAAGCCTCCGAAACGAATTTCTCCCGCTGTTAGAGGGTTTTCTGAAAAAGTACGGTCAATCACATGTTGTTCTAAAGGTTTCCCGTAGATATAATTTTCAGAGCAAAATTATGGTAATACCATACATTTCCAGGTTCTAGTTTGAGTTCAAAAATAAATCAATTAAACCCAGTGTATTTGAATAAAATAAAATAAACGAGAAAATAGCTATACCTACCTCAGATTGTGCCGATTGGGAAGGACGGCCGAGGAGGATAAGTATTCGCCTTTGTAATTGATTAAAAAAGTAGTCGATTTTGAAAGTAGGTAGTCTATTACAAAAAGTACTCTCGTGGCGCGAATTCTTTTGGCGATTACTTTTTTAATCATGCATGTAGGTAGTCTATTACTTTTGTATTCGACTACAAAAGTAATTGATTAACGCCCTACACTCTCTACAGGTCGGTATGTATTATGTATACCTACACATATACGTTTATTGAAAATACGAATATATCGTCTGTTCGGTGGTAAAAATGATCAAGTGCATGTTTTTCTCCAAATGAAGTTTTTGCTTATCAAGACACTACAGTACAATATACTATACTATGATACTATAATATAATATACTATACAGTATAATATAATAATATACATATTATGATGTGTAGCTGGAAACAATGAAATTATTTAATGTAAAGTTTTTTCAATGCAATTTCATCAACTGTGTGATATTCATTAACCGAAGGGTTTTGAATAAGGAGTTTCAGGTAAACATGATCAAATGTTTCAGCAGAGATTGCGAAACTATCCAACAGATGTTTATTGATATTTTGGTGGCTGTTCAATGGGGAACACCATAAAATGGTTTTAGACCTAGAATTGATTATTTATTAGCTCTAATTTAGTTTTAAAAAAAAGAGTTTATACATAGGTTATTATCATGTTCGAATATTAACTATTTCCAATCAGGTAAAAGTAGTCAAATTACCATATTCATTAAAAACCTGAAAAATATCAGTTACGCGGCATTTTATCCACTGTACCTATCCTTATTTATTATTTATTGGCACATAACTAAGTTCACATAAAAAACATATAAGAAGAAAAGAAGAAGAAAAATACAAAAATCTGTCTAAATCAATTATGTCATCATCAGTAAATTTAAACCTTGCCCACGGAAAGCTAAGTTCCTAATGAACTTGTGTTTTTCCTCCACGTTTTATTCAGGTATCGTATTTCAGAGTTCAATACATGACACACATTTGGGTTTGAACAAACATTAGGTTAGCAATCCACACTTTCCTACTAGTCAAGCTGATCGAAAACTTTGGCAGGCTCTCCTGTAAAATGTGAAAAAATGCAATTGACCACTTTTACCTCCAACCCGACGATATATTGCTGGTAAATCACTCCAGAATCCTTTTGAGTGAGTTCCCTCAGTTTATTTGTGTAAAAACCACGTTTTATTTCCGAGGCAAAAGAAAAATTGCCGAATGTTTTGGTTTCCGCTGAGTACCGAGTTGGCCAACCGGGGGCGGGGGTAGAAGGGAGGCGGTGCGGAAGGCGGGCCTGACTTCTTTGTTGTTTGGAGGGGTGTCCTTGGTTCAAGGTCCTTGTGACCCCCACCCCCAGCTACATTACTTCCCCACCCTCCGCAACCACAGACATCATCTGCACCTACTACTGAATCTGAAAACGTCCGTCATCCCTCTTTCTGTGTCTCTACGCTGTAGGTATTACTCATTCCGCAGATATCTTCTACCCGCCTCGTAATAATTATCAGAATAATTACTAACGCGTACTAATGACGAGTATAACTAGTTTAGTGGCCTATTTGGAGGATGATCCTCCGTTCAAACGATCCTTACCACGACGCCACTTGGCAAACCGATATAATTGTTTGACAACCCTTCGTACATCTCTGTGGTTGAGCGGTAATTATAATACCTGCCTACTTACGTCTTACCTCTCCTCCGACCTAGTAATATTTCTCATAAGTTTATCTAGGTAGCGGAAGTAATCTGATTAATTTGTAGGCAGTAATATGCATCCTGCAGCTTAAAGTGAGCTTAAAGGCGATTTATGTTTGTCAAAAATGGCGACAAAAACTGGTAGATATAGAGGATTCGTTTGGCATGGTTCACAGAATATAATCCCGTTGGGATTAAAATCGAAACTGCTGCTATTTAATGGGAAAAAATAATAATCCCCTATATGTATGTAGTATCTATAAAACATTTATAACATCTATAAAGACATTTTTGCGTAAAACTACATCAAAAATGAATTAAAAGGCCGCATATTTTTATCTCAATCGGTTCTCAAGAAATTATCCTTCAAAGGTTTTTCAGGAAAACCACGTTTTTTTTCTCTCTTTTTTTTTCTCTCTTTTTTTCTCTCTAATTTTACTTTTATTCTATTGATTCTATTTTCCATTATATTTATACATTGATTCTTGAGATGTGTCATCTAATGACCATACCTGCAGCTCAAACATAGACGAATTTGAAATATAAAAATTCTGAAAATCTGTAGAACGTTACTAGGTACTCTTCCAAAAAAAATAAATAAAAAATAAAAATAATCCTGGAAACGGGCAAATCTCACGAAAACCTCTTCATTCAATAATCTTTCTTGTATGGTCAAATTTGAGATTATCTTGTTCCTGCGATCAAACATCCAAGTTTAAATGCTTAAAAAGTTAGGCACTTTAAAAGGGGAAGTTTGATTAGACGGTATAAAAAATGTAAAAAGTTGTTTTAATGCAAAAAATTGTGAAGACAATATGTTTTACGGATCCAAAATCCAAATGTTCTCCTCCACATTGCAGCAGAAGAGTTCGGGGATAGGCTAACCCAAAACGTTGGCTTGGTAGAAGCGGTATGATCAACTGGCCAGGTCTCTGGACCTGACGTCAATGAGCTTTCGTACAAGATGTAGAAGATTTAAAGAGAAAGATTTCTAGAGGTAAACGTGACAGTGCAAGAACGTCTGACATACTCGTGCTAGATCATGCTTACGAAATAACGGTGGGGAAATAACAGACTTTCAATTAGCGACGCTTTTAGGTGAACATTTTAGGTAATATGGAGAAGAACATTTTTCAATATCCGTAAATCATGTCGTCACAATTTTTTGCATTAAAACCATTTTTTACATTTTCTTTACCCACTGATCAAATTCCCCCTTCTAAATAAAGCAAATAAGCAAATTTCGTGTTAATCTATTCGTGTCCACATCTATGCATCTGGGTTCCTCAGCGGTGCGGCCAATTTGACAGAAGCTTCGTCACTTTTCATCCAAGAAATGAAATGATCGCATACCAATACGTTTCAGGCCATTCAGGCCAAACCATAGGGTCGTGTTTGTGTGTAAGATTTCGAGAGTCATAGGTGATCGAGGGTAAGTGGAGGAGCATACCTAAAAACCAAACTATTCAACCGACCTATATTTTCTGGAGTTGAGTTCGTACTTCTTTCTGTGATCAGAAATCCAGCTGTATTGCTAGCTTCCATAGATGAGAAATAGATTGATTGTTGTTGGTATTTGCAGTTTCATCAAGTATGTGTCATCATGTGTCATCATTCATTAGTGAGAGAAGCGTTAAACTCGTTTATTAGGTTAACGCAGTATTAGAACTAATAATAATAATTATTATTATGTTTTGGTGACCAATATTTCATTCGTCCTATCCGCCCAATCAACATAGTTAATCATCAGTGAACTTCATTGTGGAAGAGGGTACCTACGTTTAATTTTCGAAGCTAGGTCACGAAGAAGTCCGTATTTCTATAAAGCTCGAGGGAATGGAAATTGCCATGAAAATCTTGGCGTCTTGCCGCCTCTTACTGGCCAGTGCTGCCAATACGCTTTCTCTCTCGTTTTACACACATGTCTACGTAAGAACGAAAAAAAAAAAGTGAAGTAGTCTAATTATAGTTAGGTCAATATAGAAACTAGGTCAGTTTTTATTCTTCTCTAGTTCAACCTATTTACGGTATAAGAAGGCTCTATGCTGCGTGAATTTCATATCTACCCCGTAATGTTAATCCTATTTCTTCGAAAAGTCGACGAACGGAAGTGAACCATATCAAAGTTTGTTTATTCTTTAGTAAAATGTACTCTTTGAAACTTCACTGACTGTTATACAATAATAAATCATGTTTGTTATTAATTTTTCATGATTCTTGATGGTTGGTTTCTGTTATGAATGGAATTGTATCCATTGCCATGGAAAGAGATGTTGGCGAAGAAATTCGACGCGGGGGTTATGTTATGTCAGAGGAACATAAAACATTCCAATTGAGTGGTCCAACCAAGAGATGGAATAGTGCCCGTCGCCGAAATATTTCCGTAGCGTAGTGTGGGGAGCGCTATCGCTCGGAACTAGAAGCAGCATCACCCAAAAAGACCACTCATTAAATAAGATTTATTGTTGGGAAGAACATTCGCATTTGAAGAGATGAGGAGTCGTCAAGTTGGGAAACACGCGATAAACTGATGGGCGCCTCCCGCCATAATACTGGATTACCAGACCGAATTCGAAATAACCTGTCGGGTGTTGTAACTTTCATAATAGTCATTCATAATTTTGTGCGCATACTCAGAGTGCATATGAGAGTGCTAAATAATATCACGTGGATGAAAGCAACAATAACGTCTTAATAAGTTTACCTCATGTGCTTCCACTGGCGCCAAAATGAATACCTAACTTACTAATACTGAATACTAATACTTAACTTATTTCTATACAATTAGCCTTTGTGTAATATAATACAGTATATTAGATAAGGTATTATGTTCTTTGAAGAAAAATTGAAATAAAAACTGTTCATTATTTTCTGTGTACTTTCCTGTATACATAATTTTTGTGCTAGTTGGATGGTTTGTCCGAGTGAGGGGTAGTCGGTGACTAGCTCAGGGATGGTTTTGTCAATACTTCAACTAAATTCCAGGCCGATCTATTTAATTCAGAATTCATTTATAGAAAGAGACGTAGAACTGAAATATTGAACACACAGTTAACAAATGATAATCATGTAATTCGGCCTGCGGGTCCGATGGGGGCGAGAATGATCGTAGGATCTCTTTGTAACTCAAAATCGGTTGGAAGGAGTGAAAAATATTGGTTGACAATTTTTAACCGCTAAACCCAACTTCAAATAGAATGATATGTATATTCTTTATACAAATGGGTAGAGTTTGATGGACACATTGAACATGCAATATTTTAGCTCATTACTCTGATTATTTCGCGTAATTATGGTTCTCATAAGGAGGTTGTATACAGAAGTAAGATCTTTGAAAGAAAAAGAGGTTATGAGTGGAAATCTGTGTTGAGAAGCATTGCAGGACACAACGCCGCGAAGCTAATGCGATTCAAATGATGAGGTGACGCCAGATAACATCTCAACGGTTACATCGGAGGCACTACATGTATGTTACATACCTAGCAACCATAAAAAGAACGAGTGCCGTTGTTCTGGTAAGTGCATAATGAATGCATGGGAGTAAGTCCACAAATCAGGATACTTCAACACTGGTTTGGGATCATCATTGTCTGGCAATATTGGTGAATCAATGTACTCGTACTTAGATTCTGCTCCAGATCTTAGGTTCTTTTTGAATTAGATGACCCAAATTAATTAATTAAGTTTCTAATGTTGTTTATTGTTCCGCAGAAGATGTATACGAGTAGTGGTTTTAATGGATTTATTTACACCGTTATAAGGGAATAAGTTGATTGATTTACGTTCAGGTTGAGTGGATTACGAATATAGAATTTAAAGAACGTACGCGGTACATTCAAAATTCACCTTAAAGAAATTTGGCCTGTGGGCACCTACCTACCCAGTGTTAAAAACAAGAACAATTCTATTAAATTTACATTTGTACTGAAAATGCTGCAATTGGAGTACTGTAACTGGAGTTCGACCGGGTAGATACCTCCAAGTGAGGAGGGGAGTGTGTAACTTGCTCAGTGATTCTGAAAATGATATCCGAACAAGACATTCGATATCACAAAACCATGTGTATATTGTGTGAGCTGTTCCTCAGTTTACGAATTGGCCTGAAGTTCGATCTTTCATAATAATCTGAATCAAAATCCATTCAATTTGTACGAAAAAAAACATTCAGTAACCAATAGATTCTACCAATGGTTTGGTCCAACTTTCATTTTTCTTGGTACCCTGAAGTTATATTGAAAGTACAAGTCATCCGTTCTCCATCACTTCATTATGTCGATATTTAATATTCGTTAAACGTGAATGGCAACGAAACCGAAAGGTGTTGGAACGATTGGGGGTTTAAGTGTTCGGATGTACGGAACAAAGCATTTCCGAAGCGATGCGAATCAGTAATTGGAGCGTTGCCCACGAAAGTCAAGGACTGGAGAGTACTAACAATGAAACTGGTGGGGGATTAGCGGTCGTATCGGGAAAAATTGGCTTCAACTGAACCTAAGTGATTGATGCTCTGTTTCAAAGAGGAACGGAAAAAATTCTTTAAACAACTTCCTCCAATAAACTTGTGTTGTTCTGAATTCGCTCACGGTGACTATGAGTTCCTGTACGTGAAATTGAGAAGTTTTCGTCAGCTGCACAATTTATAACTTGTGTTGGTATTTTATATTATTGTGATATTTTTTAAACTTTATATTCCGTTGTTGTATAGTATTAAATACTATATATAATAATATATCTAAATTTTAAATTTTAGATAGAAATAAAATAACAAAAAGGGGTTACAAGACTCACTTGAGACGCGTTTCGTGTTTACGTTATCAATCAAATAATATATCTATATTTACATGACTTTGACGAATGCGTTTGCCGAAATATCAGTATCAAATCGTGAGTTTTTTCTTTTGCATGTTCAAATTTCATAGCCGCTCTGTGCCTCAAGAATGTATTTATATAAATATATAGGTACTATATTTATAATTATTAATAAATACTATACAAATTTTGTTCCACTTGTTACATAGAAATCTATTCATAGATTACATAACAAATATACATATACAAATATACATAGAAATATACATAGAAATCTATAGATAGATTGCATAACTTCGTAGGTACTTATAGCCGACATTTCAAATTTACCGTGACCAAATTCAACTGTTTAGAGTTGTCAACAAGGCAATGAGTTCAGTAGATGCAGAGCTAGTGGGGAATCGCCCTAACTTTTCGAATTGAAATACGCCCGCTTTGAAATCCTGACCTAACCATTACCATGTCAACAGGCTCCTTTGATCCCACTTAAATAGAATCCAACAGTTTTGGGGAGTAAAGGCCGGATGAGGGTAGTCCGATTGACGTCTGGATACCCTCGTCCTCAGATAAATATGAACAACATTATCTTTGTCCACTGCTGCTCCGCATTCATCACTGGTGCATCCCTTCTTTTTTTCCCCTTTCAAGATAGTGACTGTTCCATCCGACTGTTCTTGGTGTGTGAACCATTTTGGTGTAGTATATTTAATTGAAATAATTCCGTTCTGTAAAACCCGTTTTTACTCTGGAAAGCAGCGTGAGACAATGTTTTAATTAGATAAGGTCGACTTACACGTGTTCAACGACAAGTTAAAATAAGACGATTTGTTGATGATGTTCTCTAAATGGAAGTAAAACGTCGGATAGTTGAGCTTTATGTATACCAGTTGAAACAGTCCTATGTTCCATGCAGCATCCATGTGGCCAGTCAAAACTAGAATATAGAAAGAACAAAGAGCAGGGAAATGTGGGTATGCGAGGCAATTTTTACAAGAGAATAGTGATCTTGTTTCATGTGGGAAAATGATGACAGTTTCTATTGTTAGTTACTAGGTTGTGATTCCCCGTGGCTTACTTATTTCCTTATCTGATTCCTCTGACCAATTCGTCCCAACGTTTCCTCCTTACTCCAACCAGATATTTACCAGAGTAGCAAATCCCTGCCATTAGCAACTCAAATCAAATGATCTCGTCAGAATTGCGCTTCCCCTCATTTAGGATTTAATTAACTAGTAGTTTACTGTCCATTAATTAATACGATTAAACCTTCGACCAGGCTTTCATTAGAGTAGATATTGCACTCGGTTCGAACCGCATCCGTTAAATCGGTGCTGGTTCTCTCGACTTCGGGGATTAATCCCCGCATTAATTACTTTCGTTCCCTTGTATTTGAATCTTCATGTCCTTCGTACCCAAACTTTTGATTGTATAGTGCTTTGCAGGATAGTCTCAAACTCAAAAGCAAAACTTCCGTAGGAATAGAGCTTTGAATTGTACCAGTACCGTCTTGGAAGCAGTAGTTATGTATATTGGAATATACAACATCAAACTACACCATACTGTGATGAACGCTGTTATCGTAGCTACATACATTTTTCTCTGATTCCAGATACAGTAATTACAGAGGAAATGTATTGTAGTCGTGTAGAGCCCTCCATATCAGGGACATATTTTCGTGTTGTTGGCCGAGGCCATCGACCATGCGTGTCACTGAAGATAAGTCGAGCCCCTCTCCCCTTATGGTTCCGTTTTATGTAGAAGTGGTTGTAGAGGAGCGGAAATGAATTGGCTGACTGCGCCATGTTCAACACGTGCCATCTTCCTTTCCTCCCCCATTCCATGTGTACGCACACGTGTGCTGGCGTATACCCTTGAAAACGCTTTCTTGATATTTTTCGCGGACATGCTCTACTGAAAGAGGCCTAGTAACAATAATGTAGCGGAAAAACGGTCCAAGTTTCCGCCGTTATCGTGGTCGGCAGGACCGAGTGAAGCCTGGGCAGTAGGAGATTTGGAATAGCGTTCGCTCCGCACTTGGGAGGCAAATGTCTCGGAAATAGGGCAGATAGTCCACTATGTCGAGCCACTTAACCCCATCTCATAAAATGGGGGTTGACCCCTTAAATGTTGAACACCGTAAAGAATGGTGTCGTGTTGCCTGGCATTTAGCTAACATTCACGCTTATCTCGTTCGGCCGGGTTGGCTCGCTGAATTTTATCCTCATGGAAACCCCAAGGCAAAAGCATTTTCTAGTTTTGCCAAATCGTAGTTCTAAAACCATGAATCATTCTCTTCGTCGCTGGTTGTCTTATACAAAGTTATCCTCTACGGTTTATTATTTTCTTTCTGAATCACTATTCTGAGTGCATGTGTGATTCCTAGTAATATCCTCGAATCGCCCATAACTAAGCCTTATGATTATAATTACAATTTGTGTTGCTCCTTTCGCCCTTGGTTTCTCATTGCTTCGCCCAACAGCTAAGTGCGTTCTTACTTGGGTACGATACCACGTATTACGGCGGTATGTTGTAACACCCAAAATTTGTTTGTCCCCGTGTGGCCACCTATGCCTTTGTTCTTAATCTGACTGTAACTCTCGGCATATCACATATTCTCATAACAGTTCAACTCCTTACCGGACCAATTTCATTCACAGGTAACTGATATGTTTTACTGGATGTTCAATGTCCGGATGTGTATGTTTTTCCTTCTACACAACACCAAGTACCAAATCACAAGAATGTATTCTGAGGCAGTGGTTGTCTTGATGATGACTCAGCCTAACTGTCCTAACAGAACCTACGCCGCTTACCCTATCGTGTTAAAAGATGAGGTTAAACAGATACTGGACGAAAGGGTAAATAATAGATGGCACAGAGCAGATAAGTAACGCTGTAGCAATGTAAAAACCCCAGGAATGGTGATTATGCATTGATCCCCCATACTACGCGCACGGAATACAAGATTCTCACAATTGGAGAGTCTTGACGCCTGTATTGAATTGAGCAACCTCTTCAGTGTGATGAAAACTGACGGGTTCTGGAATCTCGATTGATTGTAGATAGATCCAAATTGAAGATATTTTGAACTCCGTTCTGGCCTCATAGAACTCTTGTTGGGTGTATTTCCAGCGACATCTATCAGTGCCGCCTTTTCTTGAAATGTTTGACTCTTTCTTGAATTTTCTTATTGGCCATGGTACGTATAATTAACTAGTGAATCATGGAGTCAGTGACCTCGAAACGTAATCTTCTCTAGCACACTTATCCCCTTTGTTAGTAATTAGACGAAGTACATCGAGGGAAAACGTAAGTTCAGTCTTTCAGCCACTCGTTCAATTCGTACTACTCCTGGGCCATAGCGAGTTTAGAGAAGTGGGTTCATTCTGATTCCACGCCATTACGCCCGTTTCTGCTCCCTTGTCTCTTCGCCCTATCTTTATCTTCCCTTCTCCCATCTAGCTTCGTAGTCTCTTAATAGCCTCCTATCCCGCTCTAATTAGTTCAAAATTAACCTTTTCCTTCTCCCTCTCACAACATTCAAGGCGGCTCCATCCAATTTTAAATGTAATACCATCCCTCACCTCACTCGACTTCCACTGGTACTCAACGTAGTGGTGTTCTGAAAAGCTCCGTTCCTGCAGGTGAACAAGGCCTTCCAGTCGCCACTTATGACTCTAATTGGACCCTAGTGGTTATGTCGACATTAGAACTTGTTACTGAGCTAATCTTCCCTGATTCAGCTGCCCATCTGCTACCAATAATGCTGGTTTCTCAATTTGATCTTATCATCCCTCGAAACTATATTTGCTTTTAGTATTCCTCTACATGTTTCTACGGTAACTAAATAATTCAACTGTACCGTTTGAGGCTTCTTTATTGTTTGCTTTAGCGTTGATACTGCAATTGCTCCAGTTGCAATAAAATTCAGTGGCGAATGAATGGAATTCTACCACATGGTACCTGAATGATTAATGTCTTCTCGTTGTGATAAGCTTCGAAGGAATTTGTTCTTGTTAGCATTGTGTATGCGCAATACCATTAATTATTTGGCAACTATCGGGGTCCCCTCACCATAAATCAAAACTGTGTTCGCCTTTTGCCAGCTCCAATATTTCAGTATTGCATTCTGTTTCGCTTTCCTGGGCTGCTAACATTCACATTCTGCTAATATTTTCATAATCATATTTACATAATTATGATAATTTTTACAGTTCTCTCATAATTGTATTTCATGTTATACGGTCGTGTAGTTGAAGTGAGCTTGGAATCACCCGAAAGGTTTGGAATCGAACTTGATGCAATTCATCTGAGCCCTTTTATTAATTGGCCTTGTTACTGAATTTTCAGCATCTCGTTGTAATCTTATATATAATTTCATTCCGATAAATTTGCGGTCGTTTGTTGAACTCGAAAGAAACTAAATTGGAATCATTGTCGGTCCTTGCGAAGCGGGACGAAAAGGTTTCCGAGGGGCGATGTAATTTGCCAGTAGCAGTTGCTGGGATTCCTTCCTCCTTTCGCCCTGTCTGTTTTGGTAATTGAGATACTCCCTTGACTTTCAAAGCTTCGAACGTTGTTTGTTCGAAGGTGGCGGTGAGGGGGTCTCGTAAGCGACGAGGGAGAGCAAATTGAAACGAATTCCTCCTCTTTATTAAGTCTTCTTCCACACTTTTCCTCCCAAAAACTCCTTGGCATCTTGTGCCTTGGAAAACCTTATTTCCTTCAAACTGCGTCCTCCAGCTCAAGTAACTACTTCCCTTTTGAAGCAAACTATTGGAAATTCCCAGCAACTGCCCTTCCCCACAGCTCCGTTCTGAATCATGGTCTCGATTTTCCTTCCTTCCTTCGAGAGTCCTTTCCAGTCTTTTGCTTTGACATTTATGTAGGCTTTACCGTTTCCAAATTACTTTATAATTCGTTCAGCGGGCTATATACTCTCATCAATGGACCTCATCGTGGAACTTACACCTACTTGTAGTCTCCCTACATATTCTAATGGAAAAAACTCTGCAAATTCTTGACACAACGGTTCATTATCTTCTTTGTACAGATCACCCTTCTGTCTAGATCACTAGGTCTAAATGTCTAGATCGTAAATGTTAGATTAATTATTATTATTAATTATCACTAATTATTAACAATTTTATCAAGTACCTAGTGAAAATTATTATAATTTATTGTTAGGTATTAATAATTTGTATTTATTATTAATAATAATTATTATTAATTATGATTAATTAATACGATATAATTCTGGGGTTTTTAATACTACGTCGGTAATAATTTTTCTATAAAAGAAGTACCTACCAACAAACATTCGAAATTACCTTCATTTCCGTAGCACGAAACGCACCTCAGAACAACAAACTCAACATCACTTAAGCCATATGATGTTCCAAAGAGCTTGTTAGTATGAAAATGGACCTGTATTTCAACAGTTTGAGTCACGATCGTGTTGTGAGGCACAATCTTTGAGCCGTCATTGTGAACGAACGGCTGGTCGTACAAAGCTGCGGATGGTCTTAAAAAATTCTACGGAACAAACTCTATCTAAATATGAAATAAAAAACATACCGTTCTATATGAATTTTTCGAGATATGAAATTTTCAAAATTTCAAAATTCGTTTTGAACCCCTTCCCCTTGACCTAGGGTTATGAAAAGTTTCGAGGACCATTGTGGGGCTGGTCCGAACCCAGAAACCAAATTTCGTAATTTTAGCTCAACGTTAACTGGGCAAAGTGGCGCGGACGGCGGACGGCGTACGGCGGACGGACGGATTTTTTTTTATTCGATTTTCTGAATCTACGTATCTTGAAACGTAAACCAACAAATTTTGAGGGGGGGTTAAAAAATTTTTTTCTTTGGGCGATTCCAATGGTTCATTATCGAAGATAATAAACCAAAATGTGGCTATGAATGCTACATGCCTATTCTATCCTCTCGGTCATCGCCTATACTTAAGCGTAGAAATACTTAGTGTAGGTTTAGGACAAAAAACAGTTTGTGGAATTTACTTGATAAAAATTGGGAATTTACTTGATTTTCCTATTTTATTTTGTAAGCTCATAGAATAATATTATCTAGATATTATCTACATTGTTACTATTAACCATTCAATACTAATCAAGGAGCATGAAAGATGGTTTTGATTGATTACAATAGCTTAATCAAAATCACCTTCTTTGACTTAAGTTGACTTGTAATTTCAGCAAACCTCGTATATTAAATTTAAGTTTACTGAAATGCATCATTGTGGAAAATGCATTAATTTAAGGTAAGCAATTTAGAAATTCCATTGTATTCATTTTGGAAACACAAAATTTTAGCTCTAATTTGGAAAATGCATGTATATGCATTAATATGCATACATGCAACAAACGTTTAGTGTTTCCAAAGTGAATACAATGGAATGTCTAAATTTTCTACATATTAAATTAATGCATAGACTTATAGGTTGCAAAGTAGCATAGATTTCTATGGTACGATATTTTCAATTTTTTAATTATAAATACCTACTTGAAATATTATCATAATTGCCTCAGCTGAGTTCATTCCTAACAAAACACTTCTGGCCCTTGCAACCCAAACAAACCTCAAATAATTTTTTTCCCATTTTTCTTTCTGTATTGATTTTTCTTTGGAGGAGGAGAGTTTGACATTTGTTCAGGCTACAAACTCTTGTTTTCTGTCCTAAACCTACACAAGTTCCTTTGGTCTTTTCGGAAGAGGGACTGTTGTTCCGTAACTAATGCGAGAGTACTCGGTGACCAGAGAAGTGTGAAGACTCGTTCCACATCATCGTCCACAAAGGAGCCTGTCCCAAGCATCACAACCTGCACCCTTCTGTCCTTGCACCTTGTCCTTCCTAAAATGTCCGCCGAAGGAGAAGGATTTCTTTACAATCGGTTGATATTTCTAGATGTTAGTTATTTCTCCACGCTTCAGGATTCAACTCAAACTGGACAACTTCTGATTTCAGAACTTTTCCGTTCTGTTCCAACTTCCATGGCGTTATGAATATTTATGACTACGGGATCATACAGCGGCTTCCCAGTTTAATCTCGCTGATGAATATGTTGCTGAATTTTACGGGATTGCAGCTTCATTACTTCAGTAATAGAGAATGATGAAGGTAGAACTGAGAGGTGTGAATTTACACACCTCCAAGTGATATTAGAGGAAGTTTCGCACGGATATAAATATATAATTTATAAATTTATTATAAATTCATAAGAATAATGTATTGGGAAGGTGTTTAAAGGAAAGAGAATGGCGTAACAACGGATCCATGCTGATATAAAAACACTTAATGTTGATATTTCATCATTCTCGTCAGAAATATCCTCAAAATAAGTTAGTCGTATTGATTCCTCCCTCCAAGAAATGGTACAAACCTAAGGAGGAACGCATTTTGATAACTACCCTGATACTCATCAAACCAATAGGTAGATAGGGTTCATGTAACCCTTCTAATGCCTATATGCGTGAAAATGCCTATCTATATCTCTACCCAATATTCCATTGGAGATCTAGCTGGATACATTTCTGTAGGCTAAAGTCTACCCTTCAAGCTCCTACGTTTGTTACGCGGGATAGTTCAGAGAACGTGGGGCCATCCATCCAAGCACAAAACGAGAAGAGAATGATGTGAGGTACTTTACTACTACTCTGCGCATCCCTTGTGATGCGGGCTGCGAAGACCTTGTTAGACTTGTGGGCGTCCATCGTGATAATGGCACCAAGTTCATCCGTATGAGGGTTCAGATCATAATGAAGGTGGGAACTTCCCTAATGCTCATCCGAGTTTATTGCTGACCCTCGATGTCATTTATGTTAAAGCCAGCGAATGTCTTGTCGTAAAATGCACAAGAGTTCCAAAGTCCATTTGCTGACAACCCAGGTTGGTAATATGAACATTATCAGGTTTCAGTAGTTATATACCCCTAAGCAGCTTATTAGGTTCTCGTTGGTTTCAGATTTTCAGGAATCCAATGAAAGTCCGATGTTGCTATGATTTGTTTGTCCCTATTCCAACTCTCGACGCGTCCCTCCTATGGTGCTTATAGTCCTAAAGTAATTTTGACCCAAGGAACCACGGTGAGGTACTCCCAAGGCTAGCCTTGAGCCCAGTGGATGAGGAACAATCATCTTTTGGTTGGAGGATTCAGTTCCCACCGAGGGGAACGGAGTCAAGACCGGTAAATTTCCTTCGCCGCGCCGTGAAGCTGTAATGATCAATTTGGACAAGAGGATAACGGCGAAGCGAACCGTAGTTTTAACTTGTTGACAACGATAATTTTTTTCTCCGTGTACCGACAGTGTGGTTCATTACAGCCCTGTGGTTGTAAATCAGGTGTTGTGCTGACGTGCTGCTCGGTGTATACACCATATTATGATGATTTCGTATGTTTATATTGTGTTCTTCTGGAGTACTATTTGGTATAGTTTAAACTATCATTATAGGTTTTCGCTCGAAGATCATGGCATAATAACCTGCTAGTTAGTAGTAATTATCAAACACTGTACTACCCCCCCCCCCTTTGGTCCCTGCTTATTACGAGTATGTTCTGGTAGATTCACGGTGTATTACTGAGATACCTTTAGTTCATTTGAGCTCTGCAACATGTGAATGATGCCAACGATGCCAATAGTTTGCTACCTTTTTCCTCCCTCGCCTTCGTTCGAGTAGTTTGTTGGGTTGAAGAGCATTTGGATAAGTGAAGCTTATCGTGGATATAACTGAGGCATAGAAAGAAGAATGAGAGGCAGTTGATGGTTCCGTTGATGAATTTGAAGAGAAATTGATGCGTCTATCAGTTTCGGCCGATCCTCATTCACACCCCATCCGATGAAGACGAACTGAGGATACTATAATATTCCTCAGTTCGTCTTCATCGGATGGGATGTGAATTTTAAACGACGTACACTTATATTGTGGAGACCACACTACAGATGTTCACTCTAGGACAAGAAATACGAATGATTTTAACATGAATAATGTTTTTGCGGTGGCCTACCAGAGTTGAAAAGCGTAACGAAGTTCAAGTCAGGAAATTATGTCACGAAGATTTTTAATGATTTTCACGTACAACCGAGCCGTTTCTAGGGAAATGAAACTTCTTTAGTTTTCAACGGACAAAAATCGTTCTCCATTCGTTGGAAAGCCTTTAATTTATGCATAAATTATATACTGCCAAAACCGCTGTAAATATCGAAGAAGCTGAGATACAGCCCTGAGTAAATAAAACTGTAAACAACATTCTAATAAATTTTCCGCACATTTCTTAATATTTTCCATACAGACAAAGAAAAGGGATAAGGAAAAGGGGAAACGAGACGCAAAAACATTATTCATGTTTTGCATAGCAAATACCTCGTTCTATACAAAGTATAGAAGAGAAAAGATCCGGGGGGTTCCAGGGGGGCTTGCCCCCCTGGCGAGGCGCGAAGCGCCGAGTTTTATTAAAATCGGACTATGGACGGATCACTCAACAAGTACCGCTCGTGTGTCTACTAGAATAGGCACGTTATTCCAACGGTATGAACACTGAAGGATAGTTTCTTATCAAACAATTCGGAGATCAGGGACGAACCATCCTAGGGAAAGGAGTTCCGTTTAGTGAGCGATTGAAAGTTATTGAATACCGGTCACGACTGCCTTATGATTTTGGTGAATTCGTTGTCCACCGAAATCCATGACTGAATCCTGATTATGTTAACCGGTGGATGGTGGAAACCGTTACCTCTTCCTGTATCCGTCTAGCGACTGATGGCCACATCTAATCCATTTGCGAAACTTCCGTTCCATCTTCCGTTATTCTTAGTACCCAGCACATTGTTTAATTTCCTATGAAATTCGGGAGAACTCAATGGCCTAGAACATACCAACCAAAGTAGGATTAGAGGGCATTTACAACCAATTCTGTTAGCCGAATTTGCTTATGGTATTACTTGTGTGGCTACAACAATTAGCACCGTGGCGGGTCCTTATTCAGGGGCCCCAGCCCTACAGCCCTTGCATGGCTCCTTCCTAGGGATGTGCTGGAAAGTCAAATATAAATAGAGATATCAAATACAGAGGAAAAAGTTTCATTTATCACATTTTACCTTTAACTCATGTTAAAACGTACAGTTGAAAACGGACGGGATACATTTAAAGTTTTAAACCATAAAACAAGAGGTTGAACGTAACATAATGTATAGTATAACGAAAAGCACATTGGAAGAGAGATAAGACGTTGGATACAGTACTAACGGGTGGATAATATTAACGGGGTAAGGCAGAGTGAGTGTCTTACATTTACCTGTCCATCTACTTCAGTGATTCAGCAGTGATTCTTACCAATGATGCATCACTGATCGTCCAGTGATCTGGTGATTAGTGGTGATTTACAGTAGCGATTCATCACTGGACGATTCTCCAGTGATCGTATGATAAAATACTAGTGATTACGCCAGCCAATTACTGGAAATCACTACATAATCAGTGGTAATTACTCATTTTTAATTATTAAATTGCCAATGATGCATTTCTGTAAGGGTTGTCCATAATTTTTAGGCAATCAAAACACGACAGATACACAAAAAACTTTCACGTCATACGACAGCGAACGAATAAATAATACGCAATCACTGATTTTATTATCACTTGTTATCTGTCAGAAAAACCAGTCTAGGGCCACCTGTCGCGAAGCTAACCGCTGACTAACTATATCCCACCTTCAATCTCATGGTGAAATTGAATTTCTCGTAACTTGGTTATAACCTTAACACCGAATGGTAGCTAACACGCACGTTAACTCTCACTTGTTGAAATCCACCATTAGGCTACCAATTTCTCCAGTTTAATGGAGATGCGTCCTTGAAACTCTGACCATCTCAAGGTCGCCAGAGTAAATCGTCCTTGACCCTCCCTCCGGGGGATGAAGTTTAGGTCGATATTGGAGTCGCGACAGTGGCCCCCTCCCTCATTCTGCCGACTCCTATTCCCTTTCCACGGTCCTATCATTCCATTCCTCCCGCTCGCATCATATCGACCCGCGCGTCTTCCCATCCCATCACCAACTCATCCCCTGCTACCCTAATCGCTCCCGTATTTTCATACTAAGGCCCCCAGTAATTCTCATCATTCGCTCCTTATACCCCTCGGCGCCATCCAATAATTTTGCTTTATTATCTTCGATAATGAACCATTGGAATCGACCAAAGAAAAAAAATTTAACCCCCCCTCAAAATTTTTACGTTTACGTTTCAAGATACGTAGATTCAGAAAATCGAATTGAAAACAATCCGTCCGTCCGCCGTACGCCGTCCGCGGCACTTGGCCCCGTTGGCGTTGAGCTAAAATTACGAAATTGTTTTTACGGGTTTGGACCAACCCCACAATGATCCTCGAAACTTTTCATAGCCCTAGGTCAAGGGGAAGGGGTTCAAAACGAACTTTCAAATGGAACGGTATAGTTTTTAGTTCACTTTTGAAGGATCTGAAAAATTACGAATTTTTTAAGACCAAGTGGATTTTTGTACGATCAGCCGTTCGTTCACAGTGAGCGCGATAACAACTTTCTTTTTTCAATTTTTTTGTATACTGTTTTTAGACATCAATAATCAGTATTTAATGAATGAAAAAAAAAACTATGTTTTTCCACCTATACCCATCTTATTCACATCGGATGCAGCATATGCGGGAATCAACAATAATTGTTGGAATTATTCTATCATTCTATAATATGAGTCCAGTCTCGCTGCATGAGCCAATGAGCGATATTCGAAGTAAAGTACTGATCCTATAAAGATAATCTTTATTGGCATTCAAGTTTAACGTATACGTTACCATCTCTCCTATTGTTTTTCAAGTTGGTAGCTCAAACATTACCGATTCACCGTAGGTTGCTCAAACATTACCGATTCACCGTACCTACCTATTCTCATATTTTTCTGAAAAAAAAAGAAAAAAAAAAACATTCCCCCCTCCCATTGTCCAATAGGCTTGAAATTAGAAGACGAGGTTTGGTGTCGGAAAGACCTCATTATCGCACCTCTTGTACTCGTAGAAGCCCGATAGCTCTCTGTTAGAACAATTTACAAGGAGAGATCGAATTGTTCATATTCAGTATACTGCCGTTCTAAGTTAAAACGTCCTATCTACAGTGAAATTTTACTGTAGATAGGATGTTTTAACTGAGGACGGCAGTTATAATATAATATTATAATTTATTAGGAGATATATATATGCGAGGATTGCACCGGTTATTTGCTTATTAGTGAGTTCATAAATAATTGCCTATTGGTTTTTATGAAATGTATATAGGTATATTTCTTCTTTTTTTGTACATTTCACCTTGAGAATTTTCGCCTCCGGTTGTTACCGTCCATATAAAATTTATATCTAAGTATATTTTTCAATGAGATGTTCAGAAATAGTTGTTCTTTTGTATTATTTAATACTATTCTGAACATTGTTATTCTGAACATTGTTATTCTGAACATGTTTATTCTGAACATCTCATTGAAATATACTTAGATATAAATTTTATATGGACGGTAACAAGTTAGGTAGCTAGTAGGTAATTTTTAATGCTGGTGTACACACTGATGATAGGAAATAAATTAACAAAAACAAAAAACACGTTGAGTAATGATGAGATTCACTTAGTTCGCTTGAGCTCGCATATTACCCGACTAGCTTTAGCTTCTTATAGAATCGATCGCTCCTTGGTAGGTCGTTGATCCTAGGTCAATGATTTACTCGGTAAACCATTGTGTTTCTTTTTTTAATGCCCACAGAGTCGTGGAATACGTTGCGTGGTTTTTCTCGCCATTATATTTTATCTATAACGCCCCTGTATATTATAACAGGAACATGAAGCCGGCGAACAAATGCGACTTGATTACTTTTTTTCATTACTTCGGGATCCAAGATTTGTGGACATTGACGTCCGTTTACTGACCTCTCAACTGCTCTAGGAAGTGCTTGAAGGTCACCTATTGATCGCCACAGGCACCATCACGCACTATAAATAAAGAAAACGTGCTGCCAGACTTGTTCATTCATAAAGGTTGATTGCAGTCACTTATTGCTTTGGAGCTGCGGATGTTTTCTGTTATCGTATTGTCCTTCATTTTAGACGCTCTGTTTTGGGTGATATCGATCCAAGACGAATATATATTTTGTTCAACGGTTCTAATCATTTGGGACTTCACTCACTGACACCTTCGCAAACGCAGACCGTGTCAATTGTACTTCTCATCCCAGAATAATCCTAATAGCTAATTTATTCAACCGTTTGGAACTATCTAGTTGCTCGAGCTTCCATGTAATCCATCTAATTATCTATGGTAACCACTAGTAACTCCAATTTTATACATATTGATAAATGTTTAGTGGAGCACCTGCACCGACTGCGCCAACTGCAACCCGAAGAGGGCAATTCATCGTAGGAATGGACGTTAATTTCACAATGTTTCTTCCGTAAACACGACTGTTGTACATGACTTGTTACATTGGTTACATTGGATTTCCTGATAACACTTTGATTCCGAGATTTCGGACCTCTGTCGTGAAGAGTGCTTAGGTGTCTCCAATGAGGGGATAAAGCGGAGCTGATCAATACCGTAGTTCCCTCCAAATTGAATTGGAATCATGAATATCTTCCAACGGACACAGTCAGTCAAGGTACAGCGATGCTATGCTTTCTTGGCTTTACAGACTTTGTTTTTCATATTAAATAAATTTTATTCTCCGCCAAACCCTCGGGCTCGCTGAATCTCTACCACCGTTGGCCCAACCATTCATCAACAAGCTTCGCGGGAGCTGCAGTGGGACGGTGCGCGGTTACTAATTACTGATAGTTATCTTGAATCATGGAAGATCGGTCTTGGGAGATAGTTTAGGGGCTTTCCGGCCTCCCTGCAGTTGTTCCGCTCAAAAGGCGCACTTCGTCTTCCTAATCTAGTTTAATGTCAGATACGTAAGGAAATTACTTATTGAATTCTTCGCTCAGTCCAGATTGCTTCTTTATCTCTATGTAGTAGGTACCACTCAGGACTATGGCTCTAACTAAAGGCTTATGTGACTGAAATTCTTAAGTTTTCTGCTTCCCATATTTGTGACAGGGGTTGCTGAACTAAGTACTGCCGATAAGATCGTTGGATCAAACAGCGCTAGTTCGTCCAAGTAATACAAAATCTCAAATAGCATCATTCGGGCGAGATCTCTCCAAGAGGGTCTTTTATAATCCATTTTTACCCATTGTGTCTTGTTTGGGTTTCCCTGTGGTATTTCACGGTTTTGAGGTCATCAAGCACCAAACGTTGTATGGGAGACTTGTTGTTTTGTTGAGTCCGTGACAATGTTCACAATAGCGCTAGAAGAACACGAGCGTGCGGGCGGAGCGGAGGATACGGAAAGGAAGAATCGTGCGTGGAAGGAAGTATGGCAGGTGGCACGGCGTAATTGGAGACGGCATGCTCGCTTCACACAAAGCATCGCCAAGATACTTTTCCTTGATTGTTTTCTGTTTACTGCGGGTATTATACCTCGTGGAATATTTATTCAAAGGAAGTGTGCCTTTGAAGGTGTTCCACGTACGTCGTATTAAGTATTATGTATCGATACGCTTATGCAGGTATTGGTATCAATCTCCATTTGCTGATGTTTCAGAGCTCATGTTGTTAGTTCACGAAGAACCTTCAATTAGTATGCAGTCAACGTGGTACGCAATACAATTTCAAACCTCTTTCCCGTTAGTATATAATAGGTTAGTATATAAAATGCTAAGGGTGATTTGTACAAAAAAGGTAATAAACCGTTGTGTCAAGAATTTTACAGAACTTTTTATCTTGAAATGTAAATCCTCCCATTCTGAGGAGGGGTAATTTTTTTCTTGGGCGATTCCAATGGTTCGCCAACCAATTACCGAAGATAATGCAATTATGGTGCATTGTTGCTGTTGCATGATTTGAGGAGGTTATCGATTATTTCTGGCTGCTTTTTCGAATGTTTGTTGAATAAAAATACCTCAAATTGAGTTAAGACGTTTTACCTTCACAAATAGAGGTGGATTTTTTGGAAGGATTTTGATGAAAAACACCTCAACTGGTCTCCAACATACTGAATTCACTTATACGCTTTCATGATTACTTAACGTATAACGCCTCCCAGTCACCATTCGAAACACTTAAACCCATCATCTGAAGCCAACGGTGTCAAGATTAAACGCCTCAACTCAGTTTTCAGCGAGTTTTTTCCTAAACAAATAACATAAAAGCATGCTAGTTAAGGGGTTTCAAACGAAGAGTTGAGGTGTTTCTACTCAACAAACATGCAGTTGAGGCGTTTTCCCTCTACATCAAGCTTAATTGAGATTTCTCCCCTATTAATTTCAACCCCTTACGGGCCAAATTTTGAAATTGACGAGGAGGTTGAATTAAGGAGGGATAGGTACGCATAGGCATTTTTCATTAACAGGGAAGTATTGGCCAGGCACAGTTCGATCTCAGCTTCTTACATATCACACATAACTCTGCTCCTAATCCAATCTGGGCAGACACAATGTAAGTAATGTCGAGGTACGTGAACTTATCAATATATTCCAGGGCACTTCGATGACTCAACATCATTCAAAAACAAGCGGACGGATGAAATAACCCGCCTTGAGTTTATTAAGTACTTACCCTTTATTAAGTACTGACTTATTAAGTACTTACCAAGTCTGTATGGTCATAGAACCTCAACTCGTAACGATTTTAGTTTACATTTAGTTAAAAATAACTACCATTCCATGGTTTCGTCCTTTGATATCAGCTGTCCTCTCGATGTATCCCAAATCATAATATTCTCGTTCAAGCGTCAAACGAGAGAGATTTTATCTTTCTTGGTTTGTTTCTCAATCTGCCATCAATATTCGGTCGTTTACAAGCATCGTCAGTAGAGCTCTAATCTCTGTTCATTTGATTGCTCTATTCATATTGATTGTATGCCTCTTTTAAGGTTTCCTCCACGAAACAGGGTTAGTAGGTCTTTTCTAGTCTTCCTCCTCCCCCGCTCTACTGCCCTACCTCGCTGCCTCTAAAGTTAGCCGAACTCAATAAACAAAGCCGGTGTTGTCCATCCTTCCTATTCGATCCCGAATTAGGTTGACTTACATACCGTTGCTGACTTACCTCCATTATTCTGTTGCTTCGACTAATGAAAGATCCAACGCCGAACCGCAGCCCCCTCCGACTTGTTATGATCACGAACCTTGTCATTATGACCCGTTTATTTGTCTGTATCACATTTGACTCCTATATATTCAGTTATATCGTACATTGATTGGCTTGGTATATGCGAGTCAACAATCTCCGATGTTGATCCCATGAATACCTTCTAGGATACCTTCTAACTGACTAGCAGAAAATGTCTGAAAATAAGGGAATATGTGATGTCGCTGGATAAAAATTTGCAAGTAGGAAGTGTCACATACTGGAACATGTCTTCATGCTCAGAATATGGGGACATATTTTGAAGAAATGTATTTATCGAAATAAAATTAATTTCAAAGGATGTTCCCGCTTAGAACGGAAATCTATCCATATCAACTTTACGAAAGAGAAAAGAACGATACCTGCATTCATAAATGAACAAAATATTCCCTACTCTAATACTGTAATGTATTTAGGGATCACTCTTACTGCCAAATTAAGATGGAAGGAGCATGTTATTTTAAAAAAGAACAATTAAATATAAAATTCAAAAAATTGTACTGGCTGTTCGGTAGGCATTCTGAACTATCAGTGGACTCCAAATTGCTCTTCTACAAGCAAATCCTAAAACCTGTGTGGACTTATGGTATCCAGCTCTGGGGCTGCACTAAAAAAACAAACAGCAAGATTATTCAAACTTTCCTGAACAAGGTAGATATTTAGCAGTATTGTCAACGCCAGAAACATCAGAAATCAGAAAGATCAGAAATCTGGACCTCCATCGAGACCTCAAGATGGAATCGGTCAGCGAAGTAGCAAAGCAACATGCAATAAAACTCGAACAGCGGCTCTATGAACACATGAATCCGGAAGTTCTTCGACTTCTAGACAACAGCAACGTCACCCGGCGGCTTGATAGTACAAAATCTCTTGATCTTATGATGTGACAAGTGTAGTGATTGAGTGTTCTCCTGAGTTACAGCCACTGGGCTAAAAACTCGAGAAACAGTTTATAATATTATAGGAAATTAACTTGATGGGCCGAAGCTCAGTTGTTATGATATTGGTATGCCAAATATAAAAAAATTATGTACTAAAATTGACTAGTTCATATGAATCAGCTTGGGAACATCATAGATGGCTTCTAATCGACCGTACCTAGTTGATACTTGTACACATTTAACGACATAATGATTCACTGCCCTCGGTTAGGGGTGAGGAATATTTAACGTAACCGCTTCAAATAACCTGATACTGTCCAGTAATCTAATACCAGATAAACTATTACCAGAAAACCCCTATTACTGGAATAACTGTTTTGAGAACTTGGGGGAAAAGCCTTTGAGGGCCTCTTTGTCGCCGGCCATTCGGGATTCCGTGATATAGGTTGGCTTGGACTATACCAGGTAATAGGTTACGGAAAGCAAATGCGTGAAAGATGTGCGATCATAACTGTCGACAAGTTATTTGAGTGAGTATTGAGCTAGTTTCGAGTAACAGCGACGGTCTGGTAATAGGTTGTGGTAGTAGGTTATTTTGGTAATAGGTTACCGGCGATTTCCAGTCCGTGTTGGGCGCTGGAAAGGTTCCCGAATCGCCGGTAACCTATTAGGTACCAAAATAACCTAATCCACAACCTATTACCAGGTTGTCGCTGTTACTCGATAACCTATTACCAAGAAATAACCGTAGCCATGCCTACCCTGGGTCCACAGTCGAGCATGGTCAAGAACTCCCGGTTCCTTATTCAAACTTGATGTACATAAGAAACACCAAGTAATGTTAATTTGTCCTTATTCCCCTGTGGGAATACGTTCCATGATGTTGAACCGGTTCAAATGCCGTTTTTTAACACCAACAGCTTATGGTGAACAACAGGAAGGCTAGTATGGCCTGGTAAAGAGCGAAGTACGAGTATGTACTTTTACACGGATGAGCAGACGGACGTTGGTTGTCAACTATTCCATTTTTATATGATTATATCATATGACGGTGTTTGAACTGGACAGTGTTGATGGAACTTGCCCAGTAGAAAGTACAATATTATTTCTATTATCGTGTCTTCGTCGACCAACGCCCTTTTCGGTCTTCCGACCAGGATCCCAAGACATTAGGAAAGGTCTTCTAAGCGTCTTCCTTTTACGGCCCTCTCCTACCCTCTGGTTTGTTCACCCCCATCAACTCCCTCTACTCTGCACTCGTAAACCCCTTTTTCTGGCATTCGTGACGAGCCAGGAAGATGGCGAAGCGCTGAGAACACCCTCGATGACTTGGATCTTTACGAACGGGAGACAGTTTTCAATCCTCTTCCCTCTTCTCCATCATTCCCTGCGCCTTTCGTTTCATTTCTTTCGCATCTCCTTTCCCACCCCCGACTTCATCACTGGTATCTTTTACTACTACATTTTACTCTCTTGCCCCGTCCTGGCAGTAATTTCCCCTTCGGTTTGATAGCCATCTCCTCTTCACCGATATCGCAGTCGGTGTTTTACTACTTAGGAATAGCACTAGTGCTGTTCTGAGGCTCTTAAACGTTAAATACGATGGAGGGTTTCTTGAGCTCCTGAAAAAAGTTGTGATTTTATAATTATAGTTCCTTTTTTTTCCTGACAACCGAGTCTCTTATTAAGTTTGTTCCAACAACACAAGTGTTGAACTTAGCTTTATAATATACTGCAGGGTTACGAGTTGTACAGGTTATCTGCGTTGGATTGCTCCGTCAATATCGGATTACTTTTAACAAGTTTGGGGAATGCCTTAAAAATTAATCCGATATTGACGGAGCAATCCAACGCAGATAACCTGTCCAACTCGTAACCCTGCAGGATATTAAAAAGCTAAGTTCATATGTTGGTTTTCGTTGGTGTTGTTGGATTGCATCAAACGCTTTGGTCAAAGGAATAGTATTATAGACATTCATTCGCAGTTCAATTGTCCTTTAAAGTTAATTACGTTTATCGATTTCCGACATTCAATCGATTTGTAACTATGGTTTCTTTGTTCCAGGTAAGTGATCACCACAGTGTTGTCTGACGATGAGGTAGGAATCGCATGCTTGGTGATAGCCCGTGTGACAATTTGAACGCCGCTAGTTTTTGGTTTATTATCTTCGATAATGAACCTTTGGAATCGCCCAAGAAAAGAAATTCCCCTTCACATTCCCCCCTTCTCAAAATTTGCTGGTTTACGTTTCAAGGTACGTAGATTCCGAAAATCGAATTAGTAAAAAATCCGTCCGTCCGCCGTTCGCGGCACTTTAATAGATAATCAATAATTAATAATAGTTCACCCTACTTGATAATACTTATTAATAATCAATGATAATTCATAATAATAATAATTAAATCATGCAGTGATCTATGAAAGGAGGGTGATCTGCACAAAAAGATAATGAGCCGTTGTGTCAAGAACTTGCAGTTTTTTTTTCTGTGTGTTCTTCTCCAATGTTGGATTAATGTACCAATAATAAACCTCTGGAATCGACGAAAACATCTGTTCCCTCAAAATTCGTTCGATTTTATTGGAAGGTAAGTAAGTAGAGTTTGAATATCTGATGAAAAACGCTGTAAATTCTTCACAAATTTTGAGAGGGGTTGAAAAATGTTTTTCTTGGTCGATTCCGATGGTTCATGATATGATAATGATGAATGAAAAGTAGGCACCCTACGCTCAGCATCATCGGCCGGATGTGACGTTGCAATAGTCTACAAAAACCATATGAATATGGTCTCCTTGAATGATTTACTGCATTCCAGGCTCATCTGTAATCCATGGATTAAACTTCTGTCCACTAGATTTCGGAAATATTGTGATGATGAAGGGTGGTTGCGCTCTCATTAGTATCATCTAATTTTTGGTCTTTGAAGGGTAAAACACAGTTGACTACTTCGGTTTTACCCAACCTTGCTACACATTGCCTTGCCGTTGTGTTGAAAGAATTTTTCTATAATAACAAGAATCATAGGTTTTCAGAGTTCGGTCCGAAGGGGGAAAAAGAACCTAATTCTGACCGCGACCTACTTTCGAATCGACAGGGGGCCCCCTATTGTAGAGGTCGGGGGTCCCCTATGACTGCAACCTTGCCTCGCGATTCGCAGGTATTACGCGCGCTTTCGATCCGGTTGCGAAAGAGACAATTTCTTTAGCGTAGCTGGTTTCTGGGCCTCTCGACGGATTCAACTCGATAGCCTCGATATCGACTCGATATCGACTCCCTTCAATAATTTTACATCGCGGTAATCGATGTTTAAAGGTCATTAAACTCCACCGAGTAGGATTAATTATATTGAAATTAAATGAAGTTTGATAAGGTTTGAAATTTCTGCCGTACGACGGCGCGTATACCTCATCGCTTCAAGGAAGAAAGACGCTGCCAGAAAGTCGGCTTTGAAGCTAAACGTATAAGAACTTGGAGTTGAAAACCGGCAGTCACAGCTTTGTGGGGCTGTTGAAACTGCCTTTGAAGTCAAAAATGTTAAATTCCTATCACTATTTTTAGCTCACAAACTGTGGTTGTAAGATACAAAAATCAATGGCAGGCCTCTAATTTGATAGGCACAGGAGAAAATATACAAAAATCCACGGTCATGCAGCATGGCTATAAGAGCAAATTTTCGGAGAATTAACTGGTTTTATGTAACAAATTTTGTCTCGATTTTTCGCCGTTTCACATCTCAGTTTGTAGATTTTTCAAAGCTGAACACGGTGAAGGTAGAATTGCGATAGATTAGAGCAGATGAACCATGAAGAACATCTCAAGTAACAGCCACGTTTCTGATTTCAACTTCGTGTTCAGCATGAAAAAACCTGCAAAAAGGGGTTGTCACTTGTCAGACTGTTCAGACTGTTTCATTTTCGGAATTTATGGGTCATTTTCTCCCCTAAAACTCCCCCAAACCCCCCTTGGAGTGGCCCGATTCTGCAAATTTACGAATTCAGCCTTTCGATTGCCAGGGCGGATTTTATGTACAAATTTAACCTTTTTTAATCTCAATTCTATTGAGATTTAACGTCTGGAATGACATACGTACATATGTATTTATAAATGGTGTCTTTTGGCTGTGATGTCAGGATAGTCTGGGACGGAGAGTATGAACATTATTCGGAAATTCGAGTTTAAATTTTTTAAATTCCTTTTCTTTGAAAATTCGCTGAATGAGCTTCATGGGATATTGTCACCGCATACTAAGTACCTACGGGTGGACTGGTGTTATGTTACAACCCGGTCCGCAGTTGGGGTATAGAAATAAGATTCAGGTGAACTGTGTGAGTCAGATAAACCAGACAAGATTTGGGTTTGCGTCACTTCAATCATTCAAAAACCCACCTTCCCCAGAAATGATGGTGAAGAATACCTTGGTAACACCCCCCACCCCTCGGGAAGCGGCTGTCGCATACTCGTATTCACTATGGGGAGGGCGCGGGCTGTTGACGTCACTCCCCTTCCACCTCTGGCTTAGGCCCGTAGTGGGGACTCCTCTGACACGGTGACCCCTTTAGTTCCCCTCGAGCCTCGGTCGAGTCTGTCAGGTTATGTTCCTTCTTTGTGCATAGTGATATCTCTTTAATAGCCCTTAATGTTGTGATAGTTACCAAAAAATATGTGTAAACCATATTTAAAATAGTTTCGTTCGATCTAGTCATCAGACCGGGCGGTGAGCCTTACGTGTCGTCAGTGATACTAGTTGTTATACTCCATCTGTGCTACTGTGAAGTGTTCGACTTGGTTTCCCATGAATTTTGGGACTTTTCGACGTAATAGTCAGTTTCACTCAAAAATTTAGTGCATTGTCTGATGCTGTTATCCGTGAAGCTCTAAGTGGATGTGCGAGTGGTCAGTTCCAGATTGGGGAGGGGCGACCGCCCCTAGCCCCCCTCCAGATCACCTTTATTCTCCTCCTAACTCGTACGTATATTTATGTCATCTCGTATATTAATTTTTCGTTGTATTTTCTAACTAAAAGAGCAAATTCTTGTGAGCGTTTCATTCGTTGGGCAATTGACAATTTTGCTGACAAAACACTCGTAATCACATATCGGTACAGTCACCTTATCAGTTTCCCCCAATTCGTTATAAATTCAGATTTTGTTATGTAACACACGGTAATAACTTTATTACCATCTTGACGTCTTACCAGCCATCGCTCATATTCGCCATGCCCCTTTTTATCGCTCAGGTCCTTCAATCAAATGATTCGATTGAAGATTCCCAAGATTAATTGCCGTTTTCTACCTCTATGTACTTATCTCGAGAATTATTGAAAATAACAGTAATCAAATTGGTGAATACCTCCTTGATATATCGATTCAATAATTTTTAATTGCGTTATGTACAAGTGGACGGCTCTTTATTTTGAGCAATGTAGAGGATTCCGGTGTTATGTAGGTAAGCACAATAAAGGGGCATCACGTGTGTGGCAGTTGATATAAGCAGTAAGAAACAAATCGCCGACTCCTGTATTTTCGTTTGTTTATTTCCTCTATTGGTACATCGTTCAAATGAGTGTTGGGTTCAACGGAAGCATTTTTATGTCTTGTAGAGAAAAGCTTTAGATTGATAATATATTAAATAATATTTAATGTATTAAAATTTGAGCTTTATAATTTGAGGACAATATTGTAATATTGTACTAAGGCCACGGTAATTGTACTGTGTGGTGTTGTCTCAGTTTGTCGGTCTGGGGTGTGTCATGGAGTAGTAGTGAGTAGGGGGTAATTTGCTCCACGAAAATTAACGAGAACTTGAGAACTTCCTGGCGAGTGGTTAACACAAATTAAGTTACACTTGAAAAGGTCTATGGTATAGTATGTATTGATTGTTAAATACACGTTTTGACTGGACGTCCATCGTACGCCGAGCATTCTGGAAACATGACCATATCGATGTTGCTTTAGTGTTGCGGTCCAGTTTTATCGACAAATTGAATCAATATGTCATCGTTACTAACTAATTAAAATAGTCCTTTTATTGCTTCATCACCAACACAAATTTGTTTATTTTCGTTTCCTGTTTTTTCAACTATAAATGGGACGTCAGAATCCAGATCTGTCATCTACTTACTGCTTGTTCCCGGAACTGATATGCCGGCAGGAGGCGTAAAATGATGCTCTTATTACCTTCCAACTCTGCAAGGTGTTAGCACTGTTTGCACATGGTTTTATGGTTGTGGTAGTTATACGATCCTTTTTCTTAGACCGCCTTATTTATGTTGGGGACTTATGATTTTGTAGATGTCTGCTAGTAGTTCATTTAGGTGCCTACTTCAAACTGGTTGGGCATAGGAGCGCCAATAGCTCAAGATTATACTGGCATTATATTCCACCTTCCTCCTTCACAGACAGGACCGAATATTCTACGGAGCATCTTCCTCTCCTAGCAATTCACTCCGGGTAGAACCTAGGTTTCACTGCCATACGTGACCTGACCATTGGTCTTAATTTGACCTTATTCAGGGCCCTGAGCACACTCTAGAAACATCGGTTATCTGCTTCGATTCTGGCTTTAATATCCACCTAGACATCATTGGTGCTGCGTACAAAGGCTCCGAAGTCCCTGTAATCGTTTGATGCAGTGAAATCTTTGTGGAGGATGCGGATAGTGTCTAACAATTGCAAGGGGTTGTTCTTTCTGCTGGTCTTTATATGTACACGGTCTTGGACTCGTTCATATGAATAAGTTCTCTCAAACAGTTTGAGAGAACTTATCCATATGAACGAGTTACTGCTCTACCTCTCCATACACAGATGGTCAATGAGGGAGCGATTGCTTTTCTACTTGTTTACCGGTACAACATATTCTTTTGCCGATCAAGAAATCCATTATTGGTTCAAAAAACCGAAAAAAGAAAGACAACCCAATAGAATGATTTTTGATTCTATCGGCCCATTTATGCGGAGGTTAATCGTTAACCTAAAAACTCATTTTATTGATCGACATGATGCCACCATCAACATAAATTTTATGATATGCTTCTAACACTTTCAACTAAAATTGAAGAAATATCGATAGAGTCACAGGTATGGCATACAAAACCATATTATTATTTACCAATTCCACGAAAAACAACCACAAGTGCAAAAACCACTATTAAATTTTAATAGTGGTTTTGCACTTAGTGGTTGTTTTTAGTAGAATTGGCTAATAACGTATAATTATTTTTATAAATAGATAAAAATTGGCTATATTGTAGTTTGAACAGTCGCTTTACCATTGTGCGCTCCTTAGGTTATTAAAAAGTTTCTTTAAATACATCGTACGAATACGTCGTTAAACTGGTTCCGGTGTTCTCAAATTATGGAGAGTAGTGGCGACGGGAACCGTTAGAATTCAACTACAAACGTGATAGACGACGAAGAATTGGCGATCTGTTGATAATAACCAACAACTATCTGCAGAATGACGAGGGAAATGAATAGCAACGTCAACGGACGGCTTCAAACGAGAAATGGAAATAGACGAAGCCACAAAAACCTGCTGGTGCTGGAAAGACTCCGCGGAATAATAGGTGGGAAGGAGGGAGGAGACCGTACGACCTAACGGTACTCTGTGGGGCCCGGACATCGAATGCGTGATAGCAAGTGAAATTATCTTTGTGTTCCCTCTCTCGCAAGCAATGGAAATCATCATTATTTGAACTGTGGCCAATTACTCGGCGAGGGTCGTACGTAAAAAATGGCAAAAGCTTCAATTGTGTTGTTTCTCCACCTGAGAAAGTTTAGTGTCTCCTATTACTATGATGCTATGTATTATTTGTATTCACGATTTTGCCCCACAAATTCTGTGATGATCATCTTGACACTTGTACCACGGATCTTAATAAAATTCGTGGTACAAGTGCCAAGATGATCATCACAGGATTTGTGTGGCAAAATCGTGAATACAAATAATACATAGCATCATAGTAATTCATATGGAGTAGTATATGAATCGATCTAAATCAACTTTGGCTGCCTATTCTATTGAAGTATTTTAGTAGGAAGGGTTCCATATAACTTACATAACCATTTGGTCAAAACTTGCATATGAGGCGTACAGGATCAAAAGCGGATAACTCCAAAATTTCAAAAATTTATTTGTTCGCAGTTTTGGCAAGTTCAGTAAAGCCTTATTGTTAATAGTTAATAGTTATATTAACAATAATTAATTATATAAATTATTATTAATATAACTATTAATTATTATTAATATAGCTTTACTGAACGTGCCAAAGCTGTGAAAAAATCAATGTTTGTTATTCGGGAGTTATCCTGAACGCCTCCATATATCGATTCCATATATCAATATTGTGATCAGTTCAAATGACCATGAACTTTCAAGCATAACCATGAGCTATGATCAGGGCCTCGCTGTGAAGGCAGACAATGTTTCTGATACATGAAACATTAACCTAATATAATAACCCGACAGTAACAGTAACATCAAGGGTAACCGCATCGGGTACCTCGTTGTACAACCCCTCAACTCATCACTTTCGTGAGTTACGAGGTACAGATTTTTGATACGCTTCAATTGTCGTATTGATGTTCAAACCCAGGAGTGGTCCAGTTTGTGGACGTGGTTTTCACGGACCGCTACGCATTGTTACGCCTTGACTACTTTTTGAAGTTGGTTGGGTATCAGCTGTTTGGATAAATATTGATGTACCTATGAATTAATTCGATAAACCTTATCATAAGGTTGTGAATACTTCTACGATATACTCACATGCATTGAATAGTTTATTTACGCTTCTTCGTCTCTCAATGTGATATGATGTCCATATTCTGGTCACAGTACACTGTACTATACTGCCGTCCTAAGCAAGAAAGGCGTATCTCGAATAATTGAAATTTTGGGTAGAAGCATTTTTAGTTACTCACCTTTCGCACTTAGTTACCAACTTTTTTTCAATGTGGAGGCATTAAACGCCACAAAATACCAGGTAAGAAAGGCGTATCTCAAAAGATACTACTTCTTTGCTTAGGAAAATGATACGCCCATCTTCCTTATAGTTTTTTGATACAGTGAGTTAGGGTGGTTTTCGCATAATCATAAGATGGAGAAGCTCCTTAACATTCTATAACTGCCAAAACCTGAAACTCACGAAAAATTCAGGTACGCCCTTTTTGCTTAGGACGGCAGTATAGACGAAGGCTGTGAGAGCGTCACATTCCTACTTCTACAGTTACTCACCTGTTTTGAATCGTTATTTACGCTTCGTCTTCTGTGGTATGGTGTCCATATTCTGGTCATAATACACTGTATTACACACGAACGTATAACAGCTTATTATCCGCTAATGGAGAATGGAAGGATTCGTGCGACCCAACTGCGAATGATCCAACTTTTTTTCAGGAGACTGGCGTTGTTTACCTAATTACCAGTTCTGATTAGGGATATTATACAGTTCGCGTGACGTCTGAGCGTAAGAACGAAGTTGAGGAAATACTTCCATCCAGCGCAGCGTGTTTTGTGTATTATAATATAATATGTATTGTATTGTATTGTTGAAGATGAAGGTATCCCTTGAATAAAATCCTAATCTTTCTTGTTTCTCACGTTGCGCAAAACCCCATTGTGACTCAGTGTGTGCGCTCAATAAGAAATCATTAGATAATTGTGGCTTCGCTTATTTGTACGATCATAATAACATGTACTTACTAGTAGACAGTCGCACATCAGTCGTTGTTCAACGGGAAATAGTTCATTTCCGTCGCAATCCGCAGTACCATTCTACTATTTATAATTTTTGAATTTCATTGTAGTGTACCTTGCTTTTCACCGGCTCTGAGTTCATGACCCTTCAGGACGTGGCCTACATGCGCTCTGCGCGAACGATCCATTGCCTGAACTTTGGGGACACCGGTGTCCCGAAATGGTGTATTTCAGCCCAATGTATCGATCGTATCCTCTGACCTGAAGCTACTCAGCTCTGGTCGTTCGTTAGATCCTACCAAGAGTTATTGATCAGGTTAATATTGGTCGATTCAAATGGTTCATTATCGAAGATGATGGACCAAAATGAATCAGGAGAAAGTATAATTTATTTATTTTGCAGGCTTTGAATCTTTCAGGTAAGCCAACTTTCGCATTGTTTAATTTACTATCATTTCGGTTAGCCAAGCATATGTCCATTTTTCTAGTCGTTGAGTCGTTTATAATCAAATCCAGAGGCTATAATAGCCTCTGGATTTGATTATAAATAAAAATAATTGATATCCCAAGATGTTGCCCTAAAAATCTTATTTTTCATATGATATTGTTAAATCCATGAGTAACCGATGGTTTGGGAATAAAACCCATTAAAAACAGTTATCGGCTATTCAGATATATAAGATTTTGGATTTCTTACAAATTTAAGATATTATATTTTAGAATAGCTAGGATTCAGTGAGGTCCCTTCAACAACAAGGGTTGTTGGAAGAACTAAAGGAAATGACGCCTATGCCTATATAATCCAAATACATGTTTAAGACTATTAAGACTAATTACATTACATGTTTAAGACTATTAATATTAAGACTATATTAAGGCTACATGGTTGACGGGTTAACTGTTTCCTATACACGTTCACAAATTCGCCCATGATCTAACCAAATTTATGTAGGTGACGTTATAACCAGCTCTGAATGAATCCTTATTTATATTCCTTGTAGGGGCTGTGTAACGGATACGTGGAGCGTAACATACGGAATCGATTTACTCACATGTCCCCCTCGCAAGAAGCCTACCCGTCTCTCTGTATCCAAAAGACACCCCTCTCGCCTTTCATAATAGTTTGCTGGGAACCCTTTCGAATATTTTGAAATGGCTCTACCAAACACATATTCTGTGCTTTTTGAGGTTAAATGTCACGTTTTGAACTTGCGTCTACCGCTGTTAATGATGTCTTGAAAATGTCCACAGCATTCTTTACTCTTCACAGGGCGGCTGAACCGGGATTCTAAGTGTATACAAATACATTCTAAACATTCCAAATTTCGTATTGGCCGTTCTAATAGCGCAATTTGATTACTACTCGTACTTATCTGAGGTGTTGCAGTAGAAAGTATGGATTTTCACTCTAATGAGTTTCTAAGTATACCCACTCACCTTTTAAGTACTCACTTAAGCGAACATTAGGATATCGTTTGCGAAACTAATAAGTCGCGATGCCTGAACACGACTCCTGAACGTCGCCGCTGAATGATTGTGAAACATATCGTAGGATCGTCAAACTTATTCGAAAACTACGTACACATTCACTTTCTACTGAATCGCCTGGGAGAACCGTTTGGATTAGGGTAATTACTGAAGATCTTCCAGTGGGTATTTTGATTTTCACAGGCGATATTTTGATTTTGGGGCAATTGATTTGTTGTCGTGGCTGAGAACATCGTTGTATAGTTTATTCAAATAGTCCTGGAGCCGAGGCCGAAAATGGGTGTTCATTTTAGGAGAAGGTTTGATATAAAATTATGAAAATCTAGTCAATTCTGAGTAAGAAAATCCAAGTCTGCCATTTCAAAGCGGTTGCTTTCAAAAATGGCAGCCATTTAAAAAGTGACGAAAACGCACAAACATGACCTGTCTTTAGGATGGATGGAACTTTTATAGATGATAGATTATGTCCAAACATAGATGTTTTCACCAGTCTGCCACTTTCAACCGGTTGAAAATGCGTGGCAGACTCAATTTCAAAAATTGCATTTTTCGGGTGTAAAATTTACAGTATTTGGGACGCCTCAAATTTTCACACATGATTATATATGCCCAAATAAGGAGTTTGAGACTTGTCTGCCAATCTAAAGCAGTTGAAAAGTAATGGCAGACTTGAATTGAAATATTGCCAAATTTGGTGATAAATTTCATCAGTTTTAGGAAGATTCAAATTTCAATACGTTAAAGTACCTGTGGTATGAGAGCAATAGACCATGGTCTGCCTTGCCTAGCCAGTTGCTTTTTACCGACAGACTGAAATGCAAAAATTGCCAAATTACTGATCAAAATTTTGTGATTTTAGGATGGTTCAAATTTCGGCTCAACATTGTTCTCCTGCAATAAGACTGAAAAAGAGTAGTCTGCCTTCAGTAACCCGTTGTTTAAGTTAGGCAGACTGAAATTGAAAAATTGCAATTTTCAAGGTCAAAATGAATGTATTTTGGGAAAGTTGTAATTTTGGCATGTGATACTAGCATGTTAGTGTAAACTTTTTGACGCAGTCTGCCATCAATATTCCGCTGCCTTCTGGCGGCAGACTGAACTCAAACGTGGGAAAACAGAAATAATTTCAATTATTGACCATTTTTATGGTAAAAATGCATCTTCTTTAGGACGATTCAAATTTTGGCACATGATACTACATTGTAAGAAGAAACTTTGTGACATGGTCTGCCATCAATATCCAACTGATTTTTTCGGCAGACCAACAATATTAGGTATCTTACTTACATAATATGTTACAATTTGCCATCCCTCAACACCATTATTAGCTGCAAGTAATTTTTTCTACATCCATTTTCCTTCATGTCCGACTGTAGAAAATATCTTTAATTTATAAATGAAAAAAGGGAGAAGCAGAAAACAGAATGGGAAAACACTTAACTTCGCGTCGAAAACGGCCGTTAGGTGGGTCCCGGGTAGCCGCCCAGAATAAAACTGCCTTTTTTTCATCTTCCAGGTAAACTACAGTCTAGAAATTTTAACCGTCAGTCGGGGATAGACCACATTGCAATATTCACTCGGTTTCTCATCTGTAAAATTGTTTAAATAATACCTTTTTGTAATAATACAAATTAAATTTTGATGCTGAGCTATTGACTTGAAATTTTAAAAATAGGTCAGAACTGGATCACAATGCAATATTCACTCGGTTTTTTGTCTGTTCTGTAAAATTGTTTAAATAATACCTATTTGTTTAAACAAATGAAATTTTGATGATGAGCTACATACTTGAAATTTTAAATATAGGTCAGAAATGGATGACATTTCAATATTCACTCGGTTTGTATGACATGGTATGAGTATGGTATGGTATATTATTGTATGTATGATTTGGTATAGTACAGTATGGTATGATAGGAAAGAAATTCGTATGGTATGGTATGAGTACGGTGAGAATATGGTATGGTGCCGATTTGCAACACAGTCTGGTATAGACAGAAGGGAATTTTTTTTTCTATGGCCATAGATTTAGGCAAGTTTAGTTATTTTCCATTGTACATTGGTAACATCAACCGAATCCAGAAATAACATTATTTTGTTTACTTTTCCAACAATTTTGATTATTTATTTATCGCCACATTGCATCCGACATTTGGACATTTCACCGCTGAACACGACGGCGAAGTCAGAATTGCAATCTCGCATTACGTCCTAAAATGGACGAAGCGATTAGGAAGAAGTTGAACGAAACGAAACCTATCCATATAAACTTCACGAATCTGAAGACATAGGTAATCCCATTAAAATTTAATAAGTTAATATTAACTCACAAACAGTACCTTAAGCGGACGAGGCGAAATACATTGGCATGACTCTCGACTGCAAGCTGAGGTGGAAAGCCCATGTAAAGAAAAAGAAATAAAAAACATACCGTTCTATATGAATTTTTCGAGATATGAGATTTTCAAATTTTCAAAATTCGTTTTGAACCCCTTCCCCTTGACCTAGGGTTATGAAAAGTTTCGAGGACCATTGTGGGGTTGGTCGAAACCCATAAAAAAAATTTCGTAATTTTAACTCAACGCTAACTGGGCAAAGTGCCGCGGACGGCGTACGGCGGACGGACGGATTTTTTTTTATTCGATTTTCTGAATCTACGTAGGTACATATCTTGAAACGTAAACCAACAAATTTTGAGGGGGGGTTAAAATTTTTTTTTCTTTGGGCGATTCCAATGGTTCATTATCGAAGATAATAAACCAAAATGAAGTACGAGGTACGCGGTGTGGGTGTGACAGGGGGCGCAGAGACATAAAAGGTCTCGTCGTATGACGCACTAGTTGGCTCCTGCCAGCCGTATTACGTCATACGCTCGTGCGTCATAGGCTCTGACGTACTTGTTGGCCTCCTGCTAGCCGTCTTACGTCATACGCTCGTGCGTCATAGGCTATGACGCACTTGTTGGTCTCCTGCCAGCCGTCTTACGTCATACGCTCGTGCGTCATAGGCTCTGACGTACTTGTTGGCCACCTGCCACCCGTCTTACGTCATACGCTTGTGCGTCATTGGCTCTGACGCACTAGTTATCCTGCCAGCCGTCTTACGTCATACGCTCGTGCGTCATAGGCTCTGACGTACTTGTTGGCCTCCTGCTAGCCGTCTTACGTCATACGCTCGTGCGTCATAGGCTATGACACACTTGTTGGTCTCCTGCCAGCCGTCTTACGTCATACGCTCGTGCGTCATAGGCTCTGACGTACTTGTTGGCCACCTGCCAGCCGTCTTACGTCATACGCTCGTGCGTCATTGGCTCTGACGCACTAGTTATCCTGCCAGCCGTCTTACGTCATACGCTCGTGCGTCATAGGCTCTGACGTACTAGTTGGCCTCCTGCCAGCCGTCTTACGTCATACGCTCGTGCGTCATAGGATCTGACGTAATTTCCCGCCGGTGGCTTGTGTTCTGACGTGATCTGAGGGAAAGGGTGAATCAAGGGAACAAACTTTTCCCGTTTCAGTTTATGTGCCAAAGCAAAGACATGAAAATGTCAAAAAAATGTGTAAATAGGTACCTAAGCCCAACTGTAATGTCAATTTTCTGACAATGAGTTTTCGACTATAGTTTTCATACCTTTTTACTTAAGCACTTATTGAAATTTGAGACTGATAATGAGCTGTTTGCAAATAAAAAGTCTGATAACTTCATTAGGTACATCTTATTAATCTATTTTCAAGTTCCGATTCACAGTTGAATGTGTTTTATTTAGATGTCGTAAAATTCGAAAACGATGGAATGACGAAACCTGTCGACTACTGACTCAAGTGATACTGTCGACTTCTAACACATGTAGGTCGACTACTAGTGCAAAACCATGTCGACAACTGAAGAAAATGTTGGTCACTGGTATCGACTACTACCTAGAGCATTGGGATTTTTTACAAAACTTGTTTTTCCCTTTTCAAACCATGTTGAATAATATTTCCCGCTGCCAGGTCTTTTAGGAAAGGATCTTGGGTACACAATGAACAGGTTTGCAATGAGAAAAAAACCGAGTGAATATTGAAATGTCATCCATTTCTGACCTATATTTAAAATTTCAAGTATGTAGCTCATCATCAAAATTTCATTTGTTTAAACAAATAGGTATTATTTAAACAATTTTACAGAACAGACAAAAAACCGAGTGAATATTGCATTGTGATCCAGTTCTGACCTATTTTTAAAATTTCAAGTCAATAGCTCAGCATCAAAATTTAATTTGTATTATTACAAAAAGGTATTATTTAAACAATTTTACAGATGAGAAACCGAGTGAATATTGCAATGTGGTCTATCCCCGACTGACGGTTAAAATTTCTAGACTGTAGTTTACCTGGAAGATGAAAAAAAGGCAGTTTTATTCTGGGCGGCTACCCGGGACCCACCTAACGGCCGTTTTCGACGCGAAGTTAAGTGTTTTCCCATTCTGTTTTCTGCTTCTCCCTTTTTTCATTTATAAATTAAAGATATTTTCTACAGTCGGACATGAAGGAAAATGGATGTAGAAAAAATTACTTGCAGCTAATAATGGTGTTGAGGGATGGCAAATTGTAACATATTATGTAAGTAAGATACCTAATATTGTTGGTCTGCCGAAAAAATCAGTTGGATATTGATGGCAGACCATGTCACAAAGTTTCTTCTTACAATGTAGTATCATGTGCCAAAATTTGAATCGTCCTAAAGAAGATGAATTTTTACCATAAAAATGGTCAATAATTGAAATTATTTCTGTTTTCCCACGTTTGAGTTCAGTCTGCCGCCAGAAGGCAGCGGAATATTGATGGCAGACTGCGTCAAAAAGTTTACACTAACATGCTAGTATCACATGCCAAAATTACAACTTTCCCAAAATACATTCATTTTGACCTTGAAAATTGCAATTTTTCAATTTCAGTCTGCCTAACTTAAACAACGGGTTACTGAAGGCAGACTACTCTTTTTCAGTCTTATTGCAGGAGAACAATGTTGAGCCGAAATTTGAACCATCCTAAAATCACAAAATTTTGATCAGTAATTTGGCAATTTTTGCATTTCAGTCTGTCGGTAAAAAGCAACTGGCTAGGCAAGGCAGACCATGGTCTATTGCTCTCATACCACAGGTACTTTAACGTATTGAAATTTGAATCTTCCTAAAACTGATGAAATTTATCACCAAATTTGGCAATATTTCAATTCAAGTCTGCCATTACTTTTCAACTGCTTTAGATTGGCAGACAAGTCTCAAACTCCTTATTTGGGCATATATAATCATGTGTGAAAATTTGAGGCGTCCCAAATACTGTAAATTTTACACCCGAAAAATGCAATTTTTGAAATTGAGTCTGCCACGCATTTTCAACCGGTTGAAAGTGGCAGACTGGTGAAAACATCTATGTTTGGACATAATCTATCATCTATAAAAGTTCCATCCATCCTAAAGACAGGTCATGTTTGTGCGTTTTCGTCACTTTTTAAATGGCTGCCATTTTTGAAAGCAACCGCTTTGAAATGGCAGACTTGGATTTTCTTACTCAGAATTGACTAGATTTTCATAATTTTATATCAAACCTTCTCCTAAAATGAACACCCATTTTCGGCCTCGGCTCCAGGACTAAAATGTATTCCAATGAAATTACGTTTACACATCTGAAATTCCCACACCTTGACTAGGCGCGATTTGAAGACCAAGGTGGAGAAAATGAAAACTTTGTCAGGCCGTTTAAACTGATTGTTTGCTCGCGTCCGGTGACGATTAAGTAATGGATAATGTTTGAATCATTGCCAAACTCTTCCTTCTGACGCTAGACTTCTGAAATTAGACTTCCTATGCACCGGTTAGAGTCGCCTCGACTGCAGCATATTAGGACAGGAATCGTACGGCAGAAGATCGGCCCCCTTGAACCACTCCCCTTGACATAGGCGTTTCCAGGCCGAGTGTTGCGTAACGTCCCGCCACCGCCGCCTCTCCTAGTCTGGCTGTTGCTAGGATGGAATCTGCAAACTTGCTCTGCGCTATCAATAATAATGATAATAATTGTTTATTGACAGAAGAAAGAATACATATTTACAAGCCAATAATGATAAAGAATCCTTCTGTCCACCAACCAAATAAGTTCATATGAACTTGTGGGGGCTGGTGGAGCTGATTTCAACCACCACAGCTTATACATTTACAAGAATAATACAATACGTTACAATACAATAAGTTAGCTAATGAAGGAACCTACTAAGAATAAACAAAATCACATCAAACTGAAAAGACTATAAATCAAAATGTTTAATCCTTAACAAAACTGTTTGTTTTCAAAAAAATGACCAAAAAAGTTTGTATTGATTCCGCAAGCATAAAGAAACCATGAAGCCTTATAATAAGCAATTCTCTAAGGGCTTTCAGTTCTAAATGTTGGCAACTAAATATTAGTAGTCATCGCTGTACGTGCATGCATGATCCTGCATCTACGTTGAGGCAGAATTCCAACTTTGAACACGTGCAAGCAAGATTGGTTCTTCAAATTCTCAATGAATTAGGATAGTATGATAACGAGAACTCTTCCTAAGGGCTTTAGAATAGTATTTTGTGCAACCTGCACAGAACGAAGCAAAGATTTATGTTATCAAAGGTTTAAGCTTGTACAATCGCAAACTTTACCACTGATGAAAATACACCTCCACAGGGACGGAACAACTACTATTAGAAAAGAAAAACTTGATTAACGAGGTTTTATCAACATTCATTGCCAAACAATTTACTACTTGTGAAATTAGCTTCTGAAATCATACCCGCACGATATACTTAGTTGATTTGATTGAGTTCAAAGTACTATACCTACGTGTTGGCCTGGATTGTACGTATTTGCTCATCTAAACGCTCTGCCTTGTCCAAAACTAGAATTGATAATTAGGCTTACTCTTCTCTAGTTTGACTATCCATCGCCTTCCTCTGAGCAGGAATTATTGCTAAGCCTTTGTTATTTAGCCGCTAGTAGCGACCAGACCACAAGAAACCTGGTAGGCGATCCTCCCAAGGTCCCAGATTTTGTCGATTCGTTCCACGACCTGGACAACGAAATTTAGCAGCGTTTAGTGTATTCGCTCCGCGCGAGACATTGTCGAAAAAAAAGATAATTTCAACATTTCTCACGCTCTCTTCAGCAATGTTTATTGTTCACACGAGTGATGTTTTAATTAAGATTCACAGGTATTCGTACGTATCGAGTTCTTCAAGTTATACAAGTTATTCTTCTGCAAGATTGTTATAGGTACCTACATGTTATTTTCTTAATTACCGTTTGAAATTACTTTTTTTTCGCTCATGGTCCCAACTCGCTCTATTGATGTGTGTCAGTCGAAACTGTAGATGAGGAACAGTGACGATCCTTGTCTTTCTAAGTGGTCCGACTTTTCGAGGAGATTGCCGCTAATGGATGCCATTACAGAAAACGAGTCCGATAGCCTATATTTCTGCCCTTACAACACACTACCGAGAAGAGTCGCTTCCCTCGAAATTAGTCACCCCCAGTGTTTGTCATTATTTGTTCTTGCCAAATATAATAAGTAACCTGATTCTGATCCTTCCTTCATCCATGACCTAGTTGTGTTATAAAATATCTCTTATCGGTGGGGTCAGTAGAATATGTTATGGGGCTTTCCAATGACGAGAGTTGGTTGATGAGTATTTAGATCACTCTCTACAGGGTTGATTCTTCATTTAATACCTACATCTGCCGCCAAAACCGCTCTGATAGTGACGCTCTGTCTCGATTTTATCATTTCAGAAAGGAAAAAATGTTCGCTTTCGCGAGATGAAACGTATGAGGATAATAAAAAATATCATAAATGCTGTTATGGATTTTGTTTTTACTTTATCGTGATTTATGTTTTGATATGCGGCTTGTATAGATGATGTATTGAGATAATCTATAATGCTGTGAATTCAACTTGCTGATGATCCGTATGTTGCGTCTATTCGTTGCAATCCACATTTTCAGGAATAACGAAATATCGTTGTTTGCAATAAGATGAGAGTTTTTGTTTACCCCGACAATTCATATTATCATAATATTATGAAAAGAGCCGCAGTCATGCAGCATGGCTATAAGAGCAAATTTTCGAAGAAATAACTCGAATGTATCCATTTTACTGGTTTTATTACACATTTGGTCTCCATATTTTGCTGAATAACACCTTCGGAAATTCGAGTTTTAAAATTTTTTGTAGTTGTAGGGTGTTCTGACGTCTAGCCCCTTTCTCTCAGAATGTCACTACAAAAACCAGTTCAAGTCGCGAGGTTTGAAGATAAAAGCGCGCAATTCTTTTCCCCTCTCCGTCTTTACTAAAGTTCTTTCCTTCGGCAGCACGAAGCAAAGGAATCCTCGAAGCGTTCTTTTGGTTCGGCCTTCCCGAGCCAAGACCGGTTCCTTGCACCTTCAGCTCAGAGGGTGGTATTCTCCTTATGACTCTCATGATCTGCTCCTCAGAACTTAGATCGTGCAATTTGTTCATTCCGATCTCAAGAAGATGAGGATCGTGAACTGTGTGATGACCAGTTAATGCTTTGATATGGCACGCCCACAAATGTAGGTTGCTTATGGTTTTGAGATCTCACCAGCGAAGATGTGGGGAGAGTGTGTACCTACAATACAGAACGTTATAACAATAATTGTTGTCAGTACGTTGAATCAATTTTGGTTTGGAATATCCGAGGATTTCTCCTGCAACTCTGGAAATGTAACAGGTGGCTCTGCAATGCGATCGTTATCGAGTGAATTCAAGTCCAAGTTCACCTACTGCCGGCAGCGAATTCGTCGGCCTGTAACGAGAAAGCGTCTCACCCTACGAAAGCGATTTCTAACTGAGTGGAAATGAGAGGGGGTCCGGAGTTGCGAGCTGTTACAATGGAAAGGAGGAGTTTGCGCAACCAGCTCACGGGAACTTCCCAGTTCCCCTTCCTTTGGCGTTACGTCACATACGTCTGGCCTTCTTGCTCCTCTCGCCTACTGTGTCCCACTAATCCTGACATTGAGTTAAAATGTTGTGGCCCACTCTCTCCCTCTCCCACGTATTAATTTCAGCTGATTACATACATTAATTTCCATCTCCAAGGCATTCGTAATTCGTCTGGTCTTTTTTTTTCTTCGTTTGTTTCTTGTCTAACCAGTTTTGCTCATTACAACGGCTAGGTGAGAGGGTGAATATTATGATCATTATCTACAATCATCCGAGCTAATTTGGAATATCGGCCAGCAATTTTGGACCAAGCTTGAACAATCGAATTCAAAAGTCTGTCCCAATTCTTCAAAAATGGCTTCTACAGTTGATGATTTTTCAGAAACACATTTCATATTTATTGCATACTCGGATGTGTACTTGAGGTAAGCGCACACTACTTCTAGGGAAATGTATCGGCGTTAGTTTTCATCCCACGAAAATCGTTCGCCACTCGTTGAAAAGCTCTCAATTTATCCGTAAAAACAGCTGTACATATAGACGAATCTGAGATATAGGTACCTCTGATTTAAAAGAACTGTAAACAACATTCGCGGTAAAAACCAACATCAATTTACCTAGTGGATTATATTGATTTTTTTGACATGGATATGTCTATTGTCTGGGGGTCAGTCAAAAATTTCCGTCATCAAAACAAAAGTTAAAAAAAAAGTAAAAAAAAAAAAAAAACATTGTAACGTTTTCACCAAAAATTGGAAAACATTGTAACGTTTTCATCAAAAATTGGAAAACATTGTAACGTTCGTTTGTGTAATTTCGGTGATGGCTAAATTAAAGTCCAAGACATCCGCTGAACGTGTACAAATATACCGCCAGAGGAACTTCCAACAGCAGGTTGACGCGTTTATCCATTCGTTACCGGGTACCTATTCTATGACTAACGAGGAGAAAATTTTCCGGTATAACCAATGCTATTCACTCTATGAAGCTGTCATTTGGTATGTAGCCTCCTTAGGAATTACAGGCCTAGGATCCGCTTAAGGGCCCTTAAAGCTAAGAGACATAATATTATCCATGATCAGAGGTTTTTCCCAGTAAGGGAGAAATTTGATTATAAATTGAAGGTATAAATAGAATGGATAAAAGTATCAAGTATGAAAGTAGAAGAAAAATGACAAAGACATTGTTGAAGACTAATCGCCACAGCCTTTGCCAAACACTCAGCCACACTTAAACACAACCCACATATCAAATTTTTTCTTTAAGTTTGTGCAAAAAAGAAGAATCCATGATGTGCGCACAAAACGAGAGATAAGACACAGAACGATGGCACGGATGGAATGGCGCTTCCTACAGATGGGGCGCATCGCATCGAAAATATCTGTAGTGTGCGCTTACCTTAACTTCGTTAATTCATTTTTTGTGTTGTTGGTGATTACCGAAATGATTACCATTTGATTCACGCTCATGTCGATCGCGTTATTCCGATTCTACGTACGAGCCCACATTGTCCACGAATGGCTGGTCGTACAACTCTCCGGGTGGACTTGCTAAATTCTCTGAATCTAATTTGTATGAAAAACTATAATATTGACCTAGTGATATTAAAGGTTACTAGGATCATCCTCGGCCCTATCTAAGCCCGCATGCCGACTTTCGTAGTTCTGTTTGTTTTAACTGGGCTGAATGCTGTGGACAGCGTTAACAAAATTCGTGAAGTGGTCGAAATTATTTTTTTCGTGATCGATTCCAATTATCCATTATTGAAAACGCCAAACCAAAAAGGAACCGGTTTGTTTGAGAAATTCAATGGGGCTTCAATGAAATTGGATCCCCACGGGCGGGCGGGGGTGTTCAACAGGTGACAAGCCGGTGTGGGAAGGGGCACGTGCCGGTGACACGTGGATCACACGTGAAAGGCTTCGTGGCGGTGAGGGGTCACAGTGGACCGCCTTGTGGCACCTCTGCCTCCCGCTCTATTGACCGACCCACTGACCTCAAATCCAAATACGCAAACTACTATCGCGTGCATACTTACTTTTTGGGGGCGGTCGATTCCTTCCGTGGACTGCACCAACTAAAACAAAAGAAGGACGGCAGCCACAATCCTACAAGGTGCTTTGTGTAGCCTTGGATTAGCTTAGAAAATTTACTAATTATGAAATTGTGATGAGCATCATTCATACCACGCATTTGAATTCAAAATCTCAAAACTGACCATCTGTTTTACCGGGCAACAAGAACAACACTTTGCAATGAACAAGGTTTTAATTAAATTAGACTGAATACTTCACGGATGAACTAGGATTACAAAATAGAACAGTACTTCGAGGTTATCAAGGCAAGTGCTAAGAACAGAATGAATATGAACCAGCTGAAGGCGAGGTTACACTCAGTTCACAGAGCTAAGAAAAACATGGATCGAGAGATGGATCGTACATGGAGGAAGGCAATACAGACAGGTGGCTCACTCTTTAATTTAAGTCCAATCCAGGAGCCGTTCCTGAACTAGGTAACTGAACTGGTTTAATTAACTAATTGTATAGAAATAATTTAAGAGGACAATATGTATTTAATATATTAGAACTAGTGTAAGGGATCAAGTGGCAAGGTAGCGCTCTATTGGCGGCTGCCTGCAGTACTCAAGTTAGCGGGCAATGATCTAAAGTCCCTAAAGTAGTACATAAATACTGTAGGGGCGGACATAATCAATAATAACATAATATAACATATTATGTTATATTGATTGATAAGGTGGTACTTCTACCACCGTACGCATAAACGTGGAATCCTGGCACTGCCAAATGTTTCGGTTCACCCAATCGTGTTGGAATTTTGGTAGTTACGTCAGAAAGTCTCCTCATATGTCAAAATGTAGCTGTTGATTGTCTAAATGGAGATCATGAAAACTTTCTTTTAGTGTGAGGCTGTCTCGGGTATGATCGTGAAAGAACACTTTATTGCTTGATCACCTAGGGTGTCACACATCATCATACTCGTACATCACAACATTATTCACTTATGTTTCTACAACCTTAAGAGATACATTTCATATCATTGAACACGAAACTATAATATTCTGTAGTATGCTATTCGAAAGTTAACAACGTACAGTCTATCTTATCCATCTGGTTTATTATGAATATGTTTCGGTGTGAGGCTGTCTCGGGTATGATCGTGAGAGAACACTTTATTGCTTGATCACCTAGGGTGTCACACATCATCATACATCACAACACAATTCACTTATGTTTCTACAACCTTAAGAGATACCTTTCACATCATTGAACACGAAACTATAATATTCTGTAGTATGCTATTCGAAAGTTTACAACGTACATTCTATCTTATCCATCTGGTTTATTATGAATGTGTATCGGTGTGCCCCTGCGTCGTCGAGTCCCCCACGTTGCTTACCGAGCACTTGCCTCCGGCCTTATTATAAAACCTCCCCTGACGGCAGTCACGTATGTTGGTAGCCAACTTGATCCGCCTTGCGTCAACCAAAGGATATTTTCCTGTCGTGATAAGCTTTTTGTTTTGGAATAACAACATGAAGAACTGCTACATACATTTTATCAAAGGTTGAATATATTTTTCGTTCACCCGCTAGATCTAACTATTGATTGAGTGTTAATGGTTACATTGTATCCACAATTCGAAGTTAATTTTTTCAACACAACGTACTCTTTGTACGTTAACCAGATTGTGCCCTTATTTCATTTTTAAACTATGTGAGACTCCCCCGCTGCTCTCAATCGCATCGACGTGATAGGTCATGAATATCGTGCTCGGGTATAACTACATAGTGGCCATCCCACGTTGTTGAGAGGTTACTGTAGCCCACAGGCGGACATTTAGTGCTGGTATAATGCACTTGTGCTTGTTCAAAGTTGAAATATGTCCAATGCTGTTGTCCCTTGGATAGGGTTGAAGTGTGTACTATCCAAACAATATAACACTGTAGTCGTTGTTCCCAGCTCTTTATCGACATTTGAATATGTGTGGTGCCAGCTATTGTTGATGGACGTTCCTGAGAGTCCACCTATCATTGAGGCTATTTTTAAAGTTGTAGAATTACATTTTCATACGATTCTTATTATGAAACACTATCGAGAACACAATATTTATTCTCTATTATAGTCCCAAGTCTCTATCACCCTCATTCTGTACCATTCACTATCTCGACTATTCAATTTTCCCGGTTAATGACTAGCAGCGTTGGTTGCTACCTTTTTTTCTTTTTGACGGAGAGACGGTGGTGTGGTTTCACTAATAACATCTGATCGCTACGTACGATAATGTATAATGTGCATCGCGATTGTGGCTTTACAAGTGTTTTAGCCTTGAGTGGGATGCAGCTGGACCGTGCCGTCTGATTAGATACGCCTACCGTTCGTGGTCCTTGGCGGCCATCTTTGGCCGGAACCAAAGACGAGTGAACTCTTGAGAGTCCGGGTTCGGGCGAAATTAGGCTTCCAGTCGGTAGCGATTTCAAAGAGAATACCAACACTGTTGTTTAGGTGAATATATTGAAAGGCTCCTCAAGATTTGCCCTGATATTGTTCATTGAAAAAACCGTGAAAACTTTTCCGTGAGGCAACTCAATATATTGGGAAACCAATACTTGGTGGCTATTTTCTAATGAACTGTTACATGGCAGGTACAGCAACCCAAAATCGGGAGGTACAGCAATATTGTTCTACATCAGACTTACTGCAAAACACATCATTTAATGATGTGTTTTGGTTCTCTCTGAAAAAAATATTGTACATTGACAAAAACTATAGTTGTGTCAATGTACAATATTTTATAAAAGACTTGTTAGGAGTTGAGTACGCAAGTTAAATTGGTATTGTACATACGAAGAATTGTAAAATTATCTGGAATGTTGAACATGGTAGGAATTATAAATTATAGGTACGTATTACATGTTTCATATAATATTCAATACCAATGTGTTACCGATGATCAAAACCGTGAAAATGGGCTAAGGTCGCATGAAGTCAGGCAAATTGAGATTTTGGGTTGCTGTACCGAGCTGTTGAAATCTTGAAGCCGTTACCGGCAAAATAGAAAGACATCGTTCAAAAAGTTCTAAGCCCCGAGTTAGAAAGACGCCAGGAAAAATGACGAAATAATCTTCGGTTGTTAGGCTTGTTGTTGAGAACCTTGAAGGAAGTGCACAATGATCTTGGTCGTGTGATTAGGTAATCCCAACAACCGCGCTCTCCCGATTCCATTTATAGCACAGCTCTTACATTCTTGGATCCCGTGTGGATTTCTATGTCATCCTTCCTCTATCTCCATCTTATAACATTGAACTTGTGAATTCGAACACGGTTTCAATAATTGTCATTTCCATCTCTACTTGTGCATTAATGAGAGTAATCAGAATTAATTGCAATAATAATGACCCATGGGAGATCGACCCCAATTCGTCAAGTAGTTATTGTCCCAATAGCGCATCATCTATTTCCCGACCCACCATATCGTGCGTCCTATTGTGCCGTGATAAGCGGGTAGAGGTCTTCAATGTGCCATTAGAAAGTGTCTTCCTTGCGTTTCACAACTTCCTCTAAACGTTTTCTGCTGTTGAAATTATAATTATAACTTGAGGACAATATTGTAGTGTGTAATTTTCAACGTGAAAGTTCCATTTCATCTCCGCTTTATTGAAAAAAATCTATTCATATATCATATTTTGGCTCGGTCGAGGGTTCACGGTCCTGTTTTGGTACCCAGTTGTCCTTGATGAGCTTTCGTGTTTGTTTACCTTGATTCTATCGAAGCGAATGTGTCGAATCTACCTATTACTTTCTTGCATGGAAAGTATTGATAGCCCATCATCGAATGTTTGAATATCTTCTATTGTTCTAGATTTCGGGAACCTCTGTATGTACATGATATGTTCATCTAAAAGAATGCTGAGCTATTGCCAATCCTATTTGTACAAATATACGAGTAAGTACTCGTACGAAATTGGTGTTAGGAATTAATTGTGCATATTCCTCAAGTATCAGAATTTGTACATATATAGGCTATGGTGATGGTTAGGGTCGACTTTATTATTTCTCCGTTTATAATAATCAATTTACTGATTGATTGATTAACTACAATACCATCTCACTCGTTCATTACGTATATGAGTCCTGATAAGAGTTGTGGTGAAGAGTGTTCTACAGCACATTTGGTAACTTGGGAAAATGCTACACAGTCCTTGTTCCCTTCTCGCATGACTCAAACACCACCCCACTGTAGCCGTCTCCATTTTTAGCTTCCTTCCCTCACCCGTGTCTAAAATCTTGATTCCCGTATGTCTAAATAAGTCAGCATTTCTCTACGTGCGCAGGCCTAGTTAATGGCCCAGAAAATTTGATACGTCAGCCTTGCAGGCACCTTCTCCCATGGCGTAATTACTTTTTCCGCGCTACTGAAACCATGTTCGAAACAAATACTCACTTTTTATCCAAGAATTCAATGTTTTTGTTCGATTTTACGTAGGTTCTCTTACTTATTCCAAATTTCTTAACTGACTTGAATTAAGACTGATTCTTTTAGCTATCAAATCTGAGCAAGTTCGGGTTTACCTTATCTAGCTGTGGCAGATTCCACACTAGCGCTCCTGCAATCGCTGTTGGTCTTAGGTCGCTTGATGGTGTCTGCCTTAAGATTTATGTGGGGCCGTCTGTTGACCAATTCCTAATCGCTCTCCGAATTTGGATGAGTGCGAATGCGCCGTAGAAAGAAAGGAGGGCTTAATGAAACTAATGGTTGGTCTCCTGCATTTTCATGGGGTTGACGCTCAGGAGGATAAGGAATCGGCCGAACCTACATTTACATGTGGCGTCTGCCCTTCACCTAAAAACGCGGTGACGTCACCCACCGGTTGCCCCGTCCGCCTGAGGCCGTGGTGGTGGGGACCCTCTCAATATGGCCAACTGCTCTGCGTGTCCTTTTCCACGATTCTTCATCACAGCTGAGCTTATGGTCCCACAATTTTCGTCGCTACCCATCTGATTGTTACTTCCAGCTTTTACTTTCCCCGCAAATTCCTAGTTCCAATTGAAAACACTATCGTATCGTGGCAGAAAGTTTTTTTTTTCTTCTCAGAACTATTGAATTATTTTTCAATTAATCACGTTTGCGCATACCCAGACGATATCAGCCGGATTTCGATTAAATTAATTTGTGACCATCTTTGATTCAAAAATCTCGAAAAAATTGTAAACAAATTATACAAAGTTGTGGTTAATTAAAATTAATTCGTTTTGTTGGATGACCGGTAAATCATTGCCAACTTAGGACGGCTTACTTGAGCGGTGCGAGCGAGCGTCGAGTTTTTATTCTTGATTGATTTGAACTCAAGCGTAATAGAAAATTATTCTCCTTTTTGTTCTAGAATAATCAAACATAAAACATGACTCTTAATTAAATTCATTAATGAATAAGCTATTATGAATAAAATGTTAAACATGATTTGTCTATCAAATAACAGGTCCTAACCCACCTAACAAACATTGAGGTATTTAAACATAAATTAAATTCTTATTTTGGAATTTTCAAATTTGTGTTTATTCTGTTGGAGAAAATTTAAGAAAAAAAAATCGATGACCGATATATCGTGATACCTACCCATTTTTTTCCCCTATTTCTCAAATTTCTATTTCGATACCTTTTTAAACTATCGATGTTGATTAGATCGAAGCAGGCTTTACTTTTCGACTTTCGACGCTCGCTCGCGTTGGCTTGTCTTGTTGTGTTTTGCTATATCGGTGGTGAAGTGGCAACAAGGCCTACCTGAAATGGAGCTGAACAACACGGCCTACCTACTTGAGATAGGGCTGGTCAACATGGCCTACCTCAAATTGTACAGAATAACATTGCCTATCTGACATTTTTGGGCATATTGACGTTTTTTATTCAGCGGGATTCAAATTAAAATTAATTAAAATTATTCATCATCACGTAAGTTGTCTGTGTAATATATTGGCACCCAATTGTGTCTCCTGCAAAATTAAAAAAAAAACACTTAGGTTAAGTTGTACAGCAACATCTAAGGTAGGCCATGTTGACCAGCCCTATCTCAGGTAGGCCATGTTGACCAGCCCTATCTCAGGTAGGCCATGATAGTCCAGTCAATCTAAGCTTTGGAGCGGAAAAAAATATGGGATTTTGTTTTTTTGCGGGAATATGTAGGGGAGGGTCCCCTGATCAAAGTCCAATAAAGTCCCGAGCCGACCCCCCCACCACGATGGAGTGGGGGGGGTTTGAAGGTACCTTTTCGTGGTTTTTCGGTTGTACCTTGAAAACAGTGCGTCGTAGACGAAAACTTTGTAATATAAAATGAAAGCTTATTAAATTCTCTAAAACTTTTATCGTATACACATTATTGAAATTACGCACCGTTTCCGAGATATACGCTCCGGAAAAGTGACCTTTTTAAAAAAAAAATTTTTTACCTCACTTTTTTTCTCAAACTTTTCATCCTACCTTCTTACCTGTTAACTTTTAGCTAAAAGTATGAATATAAAAGTTGTAGAGGACTAAATTTCCTTCAAGAATATATATATAAATGCCTATTTATCTTTAACGGGTCGTCGGCTACGAATTTTTACAAAAATTTGGGGCTTTATAAGATAGACTACAAAAAGGTTGTATCGAGTTTAATTGATAAAACCACTTGAATATTGAGAAATATGAATGAATTGAATATTAATATTTGTTAATTAACATGAGAATGGTAGCATGATAGAATGGAGAATGATAACATTGGTCATGGTGGGTAACATTTTTATAAAAATGTTATGAATAAGCATGAGAAAAACACATCATGGTGTTCTTATTATGTTTCTAAAATATATTTTAAATTTTTTCAATTAACAGTTTGTTGATGTTTATCAAATCAAAAATATTTCTAAATGTGAATCATCATTCCATTCGTTGTCCACCATCGAAATGCGTCCAAATGCCATGTTATGTCCCTAATCGTTCAGTACATTTGATCACCTTTCAATACTAAATTAATGGCGTGCAGCTTCAGCGCCCTTCTCTGATTAAGGACCTTGGAGTATTGGTCGACGCCAGCCTTTCTTTCACCACCCAGATCGACTCAGTCACTTGTCGAGCAATGCAATCGAGCATTTTTCACAGAGCAGTTATCAGCAAAAAGACCGGCGAAGACATAGCGGATTTGCTCTCATACGAGCTATCTCCATTCCCCATGTCCCTTTTTGATGAGGCAGGCATGAGAAAAACCCAGAAGTCATCATTATATAAAGTATTCCCTGTCTATGCAGAAGAAGATATTCGAGTCAAAGCCTCATATGCAGTGATTGATGGTGGCTTCCTCCTTCACAGAGTTAAGTGGCGTACTGGCAGCACTTTTACCTCGATTGCTGGGCAGTATTTAACATACTCAAAAAATCATTTCGGTCACTGCAGTGTAATTTTTGATGGGTATGAAGACCCAAACTCCACCAAGAGAGCTGAACAGAAGCGTAGGAGTGCCTTAAAAACATCATTGGACATACTGTTCGACAACAACATGGTAGCTACAGTTCAACAAGAGCACTTCTTGGCGAACAGCAAAAACAAGACCAGGCTCATTGATCTACTCGTTCAAACTTTCGTTGAGAGTGGGATAGAAGCTATTGGCGCTCCTGGAGATGCAGATGGACTCATTGTGAGATGTGGATTGGATAAGCTTGCAGCGCACCCCACAGTGGTAGTTGTTGGAGAGGACGTAGACCTGCTGGTGATTCTCCTTGCGCTTGCACCACCTACTAGCAGTATTTTCTTCTTCAAGCCAGGGAAAGGGAACACAGAAAACAAAACGTTTTCATGCCAGCAGCTCCAACTACAACCTTGGAGTGAACTAAGTAGGGCCATTCTGTTCATACATGGCTTCTCGGGGTGCGATACCACCTCCGCGATTTTCTCCAGGAGCAAGATTACAATGATACACAGTTTCAAAAAGTTCCCCACCGAAATGAGTAACGTAGCGAATGCATTTTACAATCCGCACTCCACAGCAGAAGAGGTTGGTGAGGCAGGGCAACAGGCATTCTTGAAGTTGTATCAAGCCACCCCTGGTCAAAACGACCTGGACACCTATAGATACCGGTGCTTCGTCAAAGATTCATCAAAGAAGAAAAGCAGCCTCCCCTCTCTCCCACCTACCAAGAACGCTTCGTACCAGCACTCCCTCCGGGTTTATCTACAAGTGCAGACTTGGTTGGGAAACTATCTCCCACCAGAGAGATGGGGGTGGAAGAGAGAGGAAGGAGGAGATCTAGCTCCTGTGAACACCACAGCCCCACCGGCACCAGATCACGTGCTCAACTCCATATTCTGCCACTGCACGAGAGGGTGTGAATCGAGATGCGGGGGATTGCACCAATACCACCACGATTGACGACGAGGAATACGAAGATGACGACCTCGACTTCGAATGATGGACAACGAATGGAATGAAGGAATGGAAGCTGCACGCCATTGATTTAGTATTGAAAGGTGATCAAATGTGCTGAACGATTAGGGACATAACATGGCATTTGGACGCATTTCGATGGTGGACAACGAATGGAATGATGATTCACATTTAGAAATATTTTTGATTTGATAAACATCAACAAACTGTTAATTGAAAAAATTTAAAATATATTTTAGAAACATAATAAGAACACCATGATGTGTTTTTCTCATGCTTATTCATAACATTTTTATAAAAATGTTACCCACCATGACCAATGTTATCATTCTCCATTCTATCATGCTACCATTCTCATGTTAATTAACAAATATTAATATTCAATTCATTCATATTTCTCAATATTCAAGTGGTTTTATCAATTAAACTCGATACAACATTTTTGTAGTCTATCTTATAAAACCCCAAATTTTTGTAAAAATTCGTAGCCGACGACCCGTTAAAGATAAATAGGCATTTATATATATATTCTTGAAGGAAATTTAGTCCTCTACAACTTTTATATTCATACTTTTAGCTAAAAGTGAACAGGTAAGAAGGTAGGATGAAAAGTTTGAGAAAAAAAGTGAGGTAAAAAACTTTTTTTTTAAAAAGGTCACTTTTCCGGAGCGTATATCTCGGAAACGGTGCGGAATTTCAATAAAGTGTATACGATAAAAGTTTTAGAGAATTTAATAAGCTTTCATTTTATATCACAAAGTTTTCGTCTACGACGCACTGTTTTCAAGGTACAACCGAAAAACCACGAAAAGGTACCTTCAAACCCCCCCCCACTCCATCGTGGTGGGGGGGTCGGCTCGGGACTTTATTGGACTTTGATCAGGGGACCCTCCCCTACATATTCCCGCAAAAAAACAAAATCCCATATTTTTTTCTTTTATTTGGGATTTTTCGGCTTAGATTGACTGGACTATGACGTTGATGTTCAGCCCCATTTGAGGTAGGCCTTGTTGCCACTTCACCCTCGATCTTGCTTTCATTTGTATACGCTTATTTACTTTCCTTGGTTTCGTTTACTTCGCTATAACTGAATTCCACTCTGATTTTTTCAACAATGAAATCAAAGGTTGAAATTTCCATTCAACTTTTGAAAACCCTGGATATGGAAGATGGAATTATTTTCAAATTAATTATTCAACTTAATGGCATTTGCTTGCTCTCTATAGATCAATTGATGTATCTGTTGTTAATACTGCTGCAGAAGAATCAGTGGACTATGACTGTTTCACGCACCATATTGGGCAGAATAGCTTTTTGGCAGTTATAATATTTGCTGAGTCACAATATTAATGAAAGTTGACCCCTTGATCACTCATCAAACCAACTTTGGATGCTTCTGCACTCCTATTTCATGTCTAACCTTCAGAGCTAATTTGATTTATCTAATGTCGTTATTTCAATCACACTTGAAGTTTAATATCTTCCATATCCTGGAACCTACGTAATTAATCTCCAACGATTGAGCGGTTTGCACTGCCTTACGTTATCGATATTGAATATATTGCTGCTGAGCTTCCTCATATTTCGCTTAGTTCCTTAGTTGATTAATGTGTACTTGAAGTTTCTCAGAACTCAAATATGTTCTAGCCCCTGTCCACAAGTTCCCTGAGTAATCATAATGTGTTCTGACGTTCCCAAACTTGATTTATGGTTTCAATAATACCGTGACAGCTATGTGAGGGGCGGATAAGAAACTCCCTCTTGCTGCAGTATTCTTCTTCCAACTTATGAGATATTGAGCTCTTTAAATGAATCGTCCAGAACAAACTGACATTCCGTCACTTGATTAATATTTCTCCTAATTCCTCTTTCATTCCACGTGGCCATTATTGAATTAGAACTTTTAACTGATCCAATTTAATAATTAAGCGGAAATCTATAGGCTATCACACAGGATTTGTCAGCGACGTCCTGGCCTGAGTCATATTTTTCCGGGCCAGCCGGTGTTTTTTATGAATCCGATCGAGTTATGACCATATGTTAACAGACCTATTAATTGGGGTGAATATTTACCAACTCCCTTCCGTTTGTATATTTGTTTATATTATGGAAATTATGCGCATGATCAGTAGGTACATTGTGATTCCAACAGCCTTGTTCTCATTGCAGGTTGGTCCGATGTGAGCTGCCATCAGACCCCCTGTGGGCTAAGATGAGCTCTACCGGAGCCAGCTCTAAGAAGCGAAAGAAACCTGACACCAAGCCCCAGTCCCAACTGTAAGTATAAATTCGTTAATCTCGTATTTTAACGCAGATAGAAGTAGGCTCTTGTTCTACTTGTTTTTAACATGGAACATGTTTTAACCTTCACATAACTGGCTGAAACAGAGCGTCTGTCCGTTACGCTGGCGCCATCCTCTCACCCGTGGTGGTAGAGACATGAAATTCGGCATGAAGCCTCCTTAGGACCTTCACTTCAAGCATCATAGGCTAGGCTGATTGGCTCCTAAAGCTGAATTCCATGCTATTCACGCTATGAAACTGTTGTTTGGTATGTCGCCAAAGGAGTCCTTTGGACTTTAACTTGACGTTGCCCAGGCCCCAGATAAGCTAGGTGGCTAAAACATGTTCCACGCTTATAGAAATTTAGCTTTAATGCTCAAAACGAAAAGGGAAATGGGGGGCCCTTGCTGAGGCCCGCAGGGTCGAGTTTTTAGTAGAAATTGAAAACCATGGGATACCTTTTAGGTGATGTAAGTGAGAATTTCCAAGTTTCACTAGGCGAAGGATGTCTGGAATCTATGCTTCACATTTTATTTTCATCATGTTTGTGGTAGTTTCAAAATGGTTAGAAGTTAATTGATAAGCTAGTTACATTTAATTAATTTTAATTTAATGTTTAAGTTGATCTTTGCTAGTTTTTAATAAGCACTAATATTGGAGTCAAAATCGAAAACCCATATTTTTTATCATTTTTTATCAATTCTAATAAATAGTACATAGGTACTGATTATTATAAGAATGAATAAGTAAAGATTTGATGGGGTACATTTTCATTAGATTTTTTTTTTTTGCTACGAGAGTTATCCAATCAAGAACTGATGCCAACAAGTTCTGAATCTGATAATTATTTCATATTCTGATGTTGAGAGAATTTCATTTAGAACGATCTACAGAGTTACTCCTAGCGGATATGACTCATCAGATTTTAATTGAGCAGAGCTTGATGGAAACCGGTCCATTGAATACAGCGACGTCTCATTAATTTATAAGCTCGTTCCAAATGGCTGAGGAGAAATAGGGTTTGATTAATATACAAATTTTCGTGGAGGTTTTGTTTGTCGGACGTTTCAAATCCCTGGCATTCTTGCCAATGAAGATAGAATAATGATTGGGCACTCAATCGAGTAAATTGGTAGGTGAAGCATGAGTTTGAGATGTTAATTAAGACAAGTTTTCATTGGAGGTTTTTGAGTTTAGATTGTCAGCATAGTTTGGTCTCTGTGAAATGGTCAACAGTTGTTATCGGCATTTAGAGAATATTTCAGGGGCGAGACGGGTCGATAGTTACTCGTATCTAATAAATCTTGAAATAATGGCCGTCGATCGACCGTTAAATTATGGTCTCCGGTTGCAAAGTAGGTTGATCTAGTCATTTAATTCTTTTATGCCCGTCGTCGTGCACTTGCTCTGAATTACGATTGTGATTTACTACTTTTGATCGCGCCCCTTATAATAATATATGAATTGAAAGACACCTGGCCAGCCTCACTGCATCAGACAAACCCTCGCCAGCCACTCGTGGCCTTGTATCTTACTCTACCAACCCAACAGCCGAAATGCTCGGTCACGATATTCTCGTAAGCCTTGAGAAATGCGGAAATCGTGTCCAACCTGTTATGTCATCTGATGTACATTTTTCTAATTTGACGATTTTTTCTTTCGACTGATTGCCGTCACGTTCATCAACTGAATGAAGTGTTATTTGTTTTTTAAAGATATTTTTCTTTACTTGACTCAGTAACAAGTAACAATTCTGATAGTGATCGCAATGAGTACATAACATTACCATGATCGCGAGCTTTTCAACATTCGCTCGATTATTTCGTATGTTCTCATATCTTTTTCAAAGTCCGAACGTTTATTGGACCACAGAAAAAAATACGAAGCAGAACATGACTGGTTCAGCTCATAAACAATCTGGCATATCCCCTTGAAAACAGCTTTCTTAGGGAACTTCAAACAGGTTTTACGGTTGTATACTTTACGAGGAGATGAGCTCAGAGTGCTGAAGAGTATTGTTGACTGTTTTATCTTGGAGTGGGTTTTAAAAGCCATTGGCAAGAGAGCCGTTGGGTAAGAGAGTGTCTTCGTTATTGTTTCCACGGTTTGTTTAAATTGTATTGTTTTTGGTTTTTTTTTTTTAAATCTTCTCAAACTATGGATTCAACCACGATACGTACGCACAACTAATTTACATTCAACTTCTCATAACTGCCTCATCATGAAAACTTATAATGACCGCAACGAATATTCTCCTATCTGTTTTAGCGATTTTTCGAAGAATATAAACTATGACTTCGAAGTGTACGAGTACAAGATTTTTCGACCTTTTTTTTCTGTATGTTTGATTTGAACACTCATTATTAAATTCGTGATTTTAAAACTCTTTCGTTTAAGTTATGAATGTCTTCACATTCTTAGGCTCAGGAGGCTCCCGCTGGTTGTAGTGCCAAGGAATAGTAATGTTGTAGTATCTTAGCTGATGATAGGTGAAAACAAATTTAATTTTACAGTGTCAATAAATTTAAACAAAGGATCATTTCTAAGACAGAATTGGTGGGGAAAAAAGAAAGAAATTATAGGTTGAAAAATAATTTAAAATATCTCCGAAGGCCCGAGTCAACTCGGGTGTCATGGAACCATCGCGGAACACTTGAGCAATCACAAACTTTTCTCTACTCAAATACGTATTCGCTTTTGCTGTCGGTGATCGGTTTCTTACTAACAACAGCTGATCAAATTAATCTCTTAATTGGGTAGATATTATTGATGAATAAATGGATACCTAAAATATTAAATTATGCTGTATCACAAAGTGATCCTTCCTAATATTGATTTATTGCCGTTATCGAGACATGTTCACGTTTTTGCACGTTTGTATTAGTTACTCTTTGTGTCTGTCTGTCCTGGTAGAATTTGGCAATCGAGTTTAAACTAACTTACCGATGAGCTAGAGACTTGACATATTGAACATAGGTCCGAACTGGATGATAAGGCAATATTCACTTGATTTCTTGTATGTAAATCTGTTTAAACAAATTGAAATTGGCCAATGAGATAGAGACTTGTCATTTTAAACATAGCTCGAGGGTGGATAACAATGAAATGTTTACTTGGTTTCTTGTTTGTGAAATTGTTTAAACAATACTTATTTGTTTCAAACAAATTGAATTTGGATGATCTAGAGACTTGAAATTTTAAATATAGGTCGGTAGAATCTGCATCGCATTCCGCTCTCTTGCAAAACTGTTTACTGGGCAGAACTTGTAATTCATAGACATGAAAAAATGAATTAAATGTCGATTACTTCTTTAGTTTGATTTTGGCAGCAAAACAGGATGTGCAATGCATGGGGAATTTTCCTATACTGTTCCTGTCAGAGACTCACCAATCAACAATATATACAAAACCGTTTGAAATCTTTCGCCCGGAAATAAGACTTCATCCAGAAATGAACAGAAAATAATAAATTGAATCAAAACAGGTTTTCAATTATACCACGTTTTAAAACGGACTAAAATGTATACAAAAAAATGTTCATGCCTCTTCTACAATTTTGAGGGAAGATCGTTGGGATGGATAGATGTATTTAGTATACTTGGAGAGAAAAACGTGGGGCCCAGCCAGTAAATAATACATGTAGACAATCCGGATGAATTCACAGCTAATTTAGGTGAATTGGAAATGGAATAGGCAATCTTCTGACATTAGCTATACATTTATTTATTTACTCAACTGGTAATTCAGTTCAAGGTAACTTGTTCTCTCCGGCTTCCAAACAGCGTTTTTCGTGGAACCAACATACACAATGTTTCCTGAAATGATGAATTACACCAATAACGGGGGAACAAATCAAGTTAGACCCTTGCAGGGTGCAAATCGAAGCCAGCAGTACATACTTATGCTTTGGAGTTTCGGTAGAGTTGTTTCCTTCAACATTCCTCGCATTGCACCAGTAGCCTTTTAAATGGTCCCCGAAAAACCTGGATAGTTACGGTTCCTGTTTATTTGACTTGGTCAGCAATAGAGTGGGCTAACGAGATGTGTCCGTGCTGTGTCCTTCTTCTTTAGCAAAAATTATTTTAAATCCACTGGTATATAATAATTTTGGGTTTATGGGTCCGTGCTATACGCTTGTCTGGCTACCCCCTCCACATTCCTCCATGCAGGGGCCTCCAGGCCATCGGTGAGACTCACTCTCACACTCAAAGCTTCGAGTCTCGAGCTGTTGAGAACCCCCACTGCCATTCCCGATTCACTATCATGGCCACCAGGACCAAGGCAGCGCCCTTGTTCCCCATACCCGCTCCATTTCCCTCTTCTCCCGTCGTGGCTCTTGTCTCACTTCCCTTCTGCGGCGAGCTGCTCTGCTCTCACCTTCCAACGTTGAATAGTCCTCCCATCTCTCTTTCGAGTCTTGTATAATCCCTGTCATCTTATGACCCCTCTCCTTATCTTCAATCTACTCTTGCTCTCCTCGCCTCGCTCAGAGCCAGATGGGTGATCCGTTTGCAGGCACGTGAGGGGTGCCTGGGGGGGGGGGGGGGGGGCTTGAATCGCTGTTTATGATGAAGATGCAAGAACGTTTTAAATTTAAAATCTCTGGTTATTACATTTTGCAATGTAACCAAAATGCTGGAATCTCATCAGGGCAACTCTACAAAACCTTCCTACATTTCTATTTACTGGCTGACAAAGGGACAACAGCCTCGCAACTTCTCTAATTTGATTTCACCTGCTCAACACAACATGAAATGGGCCTCGCTGTGTATACCTTGATTTACAGGGTCTTACACCCTGCCACAGGGTTATGCTAGGAAAATAGGTTACATAGATAAGGGATAACGTGATGGTTTCATAAAACAAATTCAGTCTCAGTCAAATTCATATATCGCACCTCAAGAATAGGAGTGTGACAAGTCGTAAAATTCGATTTTCGAGTTATACCCATACACAGACAGATCTTGACGAGCCCTACGAGAATATAATATATTCATCATCGTGTTCAGCATAAAAAACTTTTAAAATGAGGGGTCACTTGTTCATTTTGGGAATTTATGGGTAATTCCCCCCCCCCAACCCCCCCCCCCCCCCTTAGAGTGGCTCGATTCGGCTCATCTACTAAATTAGCCTTTCGATTGCCAAGATTGATTTTTCGTGCTAATTTAGAGTTGTCGTCCGGAGTGACACCTATATAAATATATAATACTTGCATTGCTGTTGTTGATGCTGGAATAATGTTTTGCAACTTTGCGAGTTGACACGTGCAAAAAAGGGTAAACAATCAGGGAAAATCATTGGAAATGCATATAACAAATCCAAGATAGTCTCAAAACTTTTTCTCACTTTATCCAACAAAATTATCCAGAATTTCTTTAAGTCGCTAGTTGTTGATTGAGAAGGTGTCTAGACTTCCCTAGAAACAGTAGTCATAAGCGGCTTCTCTAAAAAATTAATTTAATGACATTTTCAGCAGTATTAGGGACCCAAAACATCAAATGCGTTATCCCAACATTTAGGATTTTTTACTTGTCACACTCCTATTCTTGTGGTGCGATATCTAAGCCTACAAAAAAGATGAAAGAGGAAAAGCTGGTTGTATAGGCACCCACTTAGTTTGAATCCGGCAAAATGTAATTGTGTACTATCCACACACTAAGGGTGTCGGCAAAGTGAAATGCCAAGCCCCAACATTGGTGGTTATTTATCTATTTATTTTTCTTCATTTTCGTGGCATTTGGATGGTATTTTACCTATCTAATTTTGAATTCCATCGGTTCACTCCATTTTCAGGCCAATGAGATTTATTATACTGTTACCTTTAGTTGAGACATTGCACGAATACGCTTCATGAGGAAGAGCGGTATACAGTGGATCTTTAAAGAATAAAATTCCAGCTCGTAGCTTTCAGAGAGTTTCTTGTTGATCTACCTAAATAAATCCTATTATCCGGACAAACGTCTGCAGTTACCTACTATTTTTTCTCGAACAGTGGCCTAACTAAACACATTTGGAGAGTTTCCTCGGTAAACGTGGATAGATACCGTGTAATCATCCCACTAACAAATAGTCTCTTCACGATATTTTATTGCTATGCTATCTTGATGCCTATATCAGTAATTCCTGAGTTCCTTTTTATATAAGGAAAGGATCCTTCATCGTATCCAATGAAACGTTTCGCCTCCTTGAAAACTAGTCATTCACAAAATACCTTTTTTTTATATTACTGCCCCAGCATTCGTTTTTTATCTGCTTAGTCTCCTGGTTCCTGAGTCGAGCGTTGAAGCAACCTGTTCGATTAACTTGTTGGTTCTAGAGCGGGTTTCGCTTAGATTTCGATTAGTCACATAAAATACGCGTTTTTCCACAGTCTTTTCTTGAAATAAAACAATTAGACAGCATCTCAATGAGTTTCAAGGCATGAGGCTTCATTACACTTGAATACCTATGGCAATAATACCTCTTCGTCTTCCTTCCGGCATTGTGAGCATTAAGTTGTAATACATAAATACTTCACCAGCAGCAGAACTGAATACTAAAAGTAGAAATCCGATGTATTGTAGTTTCCTGTTGTTGATTTGATTTGAGATTCTTTCTCGCGTATGAAGTGGTTAGATTTAGACTACACTTGTTCTGTCCATTAGTGTTAAGAGTTCAAAAGAGTGTTGAATATGAGTCATTAGGTGAAGATAAGCTTTATTTAAACTCATGTTGAGTGGACCTACCTCACAAACTACATTAGAACTACGACCAACAGTATTTCTTCGACGGAGGAGAAAAAGGAGGATGCGCAGTAAACGAGTCACAATTTTATGTACAAGCATGCTCAAAGTTATATCCAAGCCTAGTACCAATATTTAATATTGGTACTAGGTTTGGATATCAAGTTGTGAAGAACTCGTTAACTGCGCATCCTCCTTTTCTCCTCCGTCGAATAAATACTGTTCGTCACAAATTTGGAAAATGTACACAAATTCCCTATATGGGAAGAACTGGTTAAAATAGTTGGGTTAGAAATTATTTGCGGATCAGCAAATTAAAACTACTGTGTACTCATTATTTATGGCCGTGTTCGCTCGTGTTGTCTCGTTTTCGTATCGACCAAGATTATGTGAATGTGCCTAATCAGTTTCTGTCGGTTTTAAGTAAAACTACTTGAGACCTCATGATCTACATTTTCACTGTTCTCTCAGACTTCAGAGCACTCAAGTGGCATGGCATCTAATTTGTATTAATTTTCTCGTGTAAACTTCGTCTTGTTTTCGTTCCCCCTGTAATACAAGGGCCTGTATGCTTCTTCATCTTCCATTCATCGTTAGTCTTTTGCGTTTATTGTATACTACTTTCAATGATGCGCCTTTGGAATGTTTCTCAAATTCCACTATAGCAGCGCTTTCTCTTTCTCGGGTTCTTTAATGACAGTAGTGTTCGTCACCCTACATATGAATCATATTCTCTGTCCCCCCAGGTAGCCTCTCCCAACTACGTATACCTTATACCTCCCAACTGTTGTACTATCAATTTGACTATTTGTATTTGGTTTATCTTATCTGATGGAGAGCTCATTTTTTTCTAGTTCCTCCTCGTACCGTAATTTGGGCCATCTTTGCTTTGCGCCTTGGCCCCTACAAGAACGGGCCTCTCAAAATAACTTTGGGCCTCCATCCAATCCGATATTCGGTTTCGCGTTTCATTTTGAGGATGTCGGTCGGGGTAACGTTGTTTATTGTTCCCTGAACGACACAAACATATATCTCGACTTATATACATATTTCGGTTTTTTTCTTTTTCGATAGTCATGAATAAACCCGAAATGATGCCAAGGATGAAGAAAGTGAAGGAGCTCAATCTGATTTTACAAGTATTGGCCTGAAGAAACTAGGTATCAATCAAGTTTACATTACCCATGCGCACTCCTTTCCACTTGTTCACTATGGTAGTGTTCAAGATCAAGAATGTGCTAGAGGATTATGGAGGAAATCAGCACCATTTAAACATCATGTTTAGTGAAGTCTGACACCTGCCTTACAAAATTTCTATGAAGCTAATAATCAACATGTAGAACAGGAATAAATAGGTAGAAAAGGAATAAATTAAGAAGCCTGATATATGCTACGGAATAGTATATACCTTGCTTTTCACTAGTCTTGACTAGTAGGGCTGATGTAACTGCTTGAATATCACAATGAGAATTGTATCAAATTTATGAGAAAGTAGTATAATTTGCAACTCTGGTGTAATTCTAACGGGCCTATGCCTACTATTACACCATAATTGGTATTATTTCTCGTAGCTAATAATAATGTAGACAATAATGATGTAATGTACCATATAAGTTTTATAATGTAACATGTTGTCTGAGTAATCTGATCCAATAAAGCTCTTTCTCTCTCTCTCTCTCTCTCTCTCTCTCTCTCTCTCTCTAGTATGTGCATGTCATCCAGCAATTCAAATGCCACATTGTAAACAGCCATATCCTAATTCAAATGCTAAAGTATTTTTCAATTTTATCGGTTTATAGCTTACCTTTCCATGTTTTGATTGTGCTATGATACTCGTAAATAAAAATAAAAATATAAATAAATATAAATAAAAATAGATGTATTGTCGACAAACCCTCTCTGCGTCATTTGTTTTGGGAGCGAGCTCGTAGGAATCTCATTCCTCCGCCTGGCTTCTCGAATGTGATCTCATCTCGAGCAAAAAAGACGAAGGAAGCTATTGAAGGCCTTGAAGGAGTTGGAGAGGGTCGCTGGCATCAGACACCACTCACGGCTGCCGCGGAAATGTCTGTTGTTATGTACGCCTCTCCCGAATAATGAGCTATCTCTGATCAGGTCACTCCAAGTACCCCGTGTTATTGTAATCTCCTGACAAATTGAAAACTCGAAAATCTTGGACGAATGCGGTAACAAATTAGTTCAATTTAAAGGATTCTTGTTTGCATCAAAGTAATGATGACAACATGAAACCTTCTATGTTATAGAAGATTTTCCCTTGAAATTATTTGTAAGTACATGTCATGCTTCTACACTACTCACAATAGATGTTGTTTCGTTGGTTTCTCGGTCACGTAAAACAAGGTTGCGTGTTGGAAAATTTCCAATTGTATTGTCCAAATTGAACTTGCACTTAATGCAAGTCCACATCTTGTATTTATAAGACATGGTCGCACTCAATACTGCATACAACTCATTCATGTATCTTGAGCGTACAACCTATTCACAATATTACGTCATCCTTGAAATAAATTTCACATGTAACACAGGGGTTGAATTTCTCTATTTGTGCAGAAGTTGGTTGGTATTTTAAAAATTGGAATTGACGCTTTTATTCGTCTTCTGGCAAGGAATTGTTTTCTGTCGTCTCTATTGTTATAGATGTCTCTTTATTTGAAGATCGAGTTGGCAGATAGTTTATGGATTCCGCGAAACCCCCAGGTATCAACAATGTTTACAACAAACACTTCCAAAAGACTCCTTGCGGAAATTCTTCCCGGCTCTGAGCAAAGACAATTGCCTGCGGTTTAAGTGGGTGAACCTGCCTCAAAAAGGTACTGAGATCAGCAGTTGGTGACGTCAGCCTTGCGTAACTCCCCCTCTCGCTATCCGCGAAGTGTGGCATCGTGGCTGCTCTCGTCAGTTTCTGCCGACGTCTTCAGTTCCATCCTGCAACACCTTCCAGTTGTCCCGTGGCTCTTGTCCCTCCGTCCATTCGGTAACTTCTCCCATATTCTTCCACTTTTACAGCCCCCGCGTGCAGCTTGGGATTCCAAATGTCACGTAAATCCTGATGGAGCCTAATTTGTAAGTTTTCGTCTTATAATTCTGCATGTGTCTTTCGGCGGGAATGTGTGGTATTCGGCTCGTATTTGTCTTTTAAAGCCTTGCAACATCTGATGAATCACGAATTTTCCAGAATATGATTGCAATGATTCAAAAATGAGATTGGTTCGTGAAACCTTCTCAGTTCGCTCCTTCTTTGAACTTCTTCCAACCTGTGGAAACATAAGCGGGCACATCTTGTGTAATTTGAAGCTTTAAATGTCTGTTTTTTGTGTTTTGTACTTGAGATCTTCAAAGTAGGGAGTTACGTCACAAAATCTCTGATCTAGAACCTCTTTAATTAATTTATTCAATCAAATTTAATTAAGCCCCCCTCCAATTTCTGAGTCTACCCCACAGATTGATAACTCTTTCACTTTTTCTTCTGCTAATCGCAGAATTTGCGAGGAGAATGACATTTAAAATAACGGTTCGGAAGAAGCAAATCGTTACGTATTATTTGCCCACTGGTTAGCCAGCCATTACCTAGTACTCTTCGGAACATTGAAAATCAAAACGTGGTTTCAACGTTTCTTGTTACAAGTAAAGAGATTACTTAGTGGTGGACGAATAACTTGACATGGAACTAGGTATATGTGTTTGAGATTCAAAATTGGCTGGTGCTTATTTATTGCATTTTGCAATAGGTTTCGGAGCCCAAATAAACTAACTTTCGTAGTAATGAAACACTTTGAAATTGTTAGAACGTAGGTTGTTAATTCCTGGTGGTAAATAGATGTCGTACAGTTTTCATAACCCTAGGTCAATGGGAAGGGGTTCAAAACGAATTTTGAAATTTTGGAAAATTCATATTTCGAAACATTCAAATGAAACGGTATAGTTTTTAGTTCACATTTAGATAGAGTTTATTTTTTAGAATGTTTTAAGACCATCTGTTCGTTAACAATGAGGGCTCAAAGTTGCAGCAGATCAAAAATCGTCAACATGATGGTGAATCATGCGGCTGCCTGTCGGGTCTATGCTCATACTGGCTCAGCTGATTCGAACAGCACGTGGTTCTCATATATCGAGTTAATTAATACTAATTATTAATAACTAACAATAATTGATAATAATTTACACTGCTTGATAATAATTATTAATAATTAATGATAATTCATAATAATAACTAATCTATCATTTAGACAGAAGGGTGATCGGTACGAAGAAGATAATAATCCGTTGTGTCAAGAATATGCAGAGTTTTTAATTCAATAATCGTGTCGTTTCTTCTTTGTACCACCAAAAGTAAGCTTACGTGACTGTATACGCCGACGAAAATCTCTGTAATCCCTAAAGAACGCAGTCGCTGTTGAAAATCCCTCATCTTTGTAATGTTAGTTCGCCTGAAATGCTGACTAGCCTGTAAAGGACACGGCCTCACATGAAACCCCTTGAGATAAAATGCAACAAGTGTAATCTGTCCAAGAGAAAACAAGGTGGAACTATGCAGTGCCTCCCGCAGTTCCCCAACTTCATTTATTAATACCGGTATTCTTCGTCATTCATCATCTAGTGTTAGTAACATCTTGGAAATTGGTGCATATTTGGTGAAAGGGCTTCGTCCCTATATCAACACTTGAAAGAACTTTGAGATCGATGCTCCACTCATAACTTGCAAACTTTCTACTAACTATGACAGAATGCTTCCACTTACTTGAATGCCCTTCTTTCCATCAATTTGCCACTCTGACAAGTTTTGTCCAAGTTCACTCGATCCACTTAACTTGATTTTTAAGTTCAAGTTCGCTCTAACAATATTGTTTCCCTTCCACGTGTCCATTATTAAATTTATTCTTCGTTCAACGGAACTTCGATGGAACTTCTGACCGCAAGTACGTGAGGCCAATAGGCTAGTGATGCCCTGCTTTCGTAAATTTAGGAGGAGCTGACCATCTGGTTCCAACAGCTCTCTAACACGATCAAACCTGTCCCTGAGAACAAGATTTACATTCCTAGAATTCAACCAGAGATTCTAAGGAGTAGGTTTTTGGAGGTACTAGCATCAAAAAGGTATGATGTATATTCGCACATGCAATACTCAAGGATGCCATTGTGAGGTGCATGGCCAGATCTTTATTTGAGTTTGGGTAGCAACCACGATAATGGTTGACAATACTATACAATTTGTCGAAGAAGCTTACCCAGAATATTTACCTAGTTCTGGTAAACGTTGGAACCACGTTTATTGTGGATTCCCCCACTGGATCAAAGATTGTGCTAGATTTGGATTCCTGATGAGCGTAACTACTATGGGCAGACTTTAATGATAGGCGCAGGCATTGAATACCTGAATTATTGAAACATTTAGTTTTATCCCACTACAATGCTGATCAATTAATTAATTCCGAAGCACTTTGGTCGGTTCCTCAACAGCGAGAAGCCGGCCCGCAGAGTTTACCGGTGCCAAGCTCTCCTATCGATCCGTAGCCCCAGCATTGACCTACATACCTCCTCGCCCACTGCCACACTTTCTACCCCCCTGTAGGCCTATTTCACTTTCTCTTTCTTCTGAAGTGTCTTCCGGGGTCTGTTCATCCGCATTCCTGTCTCTTCTTTCTTGGTCCATAAACGCCCTTGCCTATGAAGACCAAGTTTAATTCAATCGATTTTTTTTTCCTCCCTTATAATTTTTTGTCCGTCATCAACATAATTCAATCAGTGGTCTTTATCTACGAATCAATCCACTTATACAGGGTGTCTACAGAAATTATGGAACAAACTCAAGGAATCAATTCTACAGCTAATTTGCAACAAAAAGTGCTTCTTAGAATATTTTCATTACTCAATTGAAAAACCGACTTTTATCACTTTTAAGATTTTTTTTTCGTGTTTTCGACCTTGTCTCAGTAAAACGGCTCTAACTCGCTTAAATTAATAATATTAATGTACATATTATGTACCTACTCGTAAAATGAAAGTTGAGGATACCGTTGGAGAAAATGATGTTTGAGTTCTGTTTTTAGGTGAAAATCGACGTTTTTCACCAAAAGCCAACATGCTTCATGGAAGTGATTCGGTATCGCCACTTAGGCCTTTTTGACGCTGAATCGAGTGGTGACACTTGCATGCCTCTATGATAAGAGACCCATTTTTTTAAAGAAATAATTATTTTTGAAAAAGGATCAAGTTATTTTTTAAAGAATCGAGAATTTAATGAAAATGAGACGCCAAAAGACGAGTTTCTTCCTTATCAGGAAGGTATGGAAGTCACCATTCGATTCAGCGTCAAAAAAATGAATAAATTGCGACACCGAACTCACTTCCAAGAAGAAAGTTGGCTTTTGGTGAAAAACGTTGATTTTCACTTAAAAACCAACGTTTTTCAGAACTCAAACGTCATTTTCTCCACCAATTTCACTGTGAAAAACATTTTTTTATACCGTTGGAAAGCTGAGATTCTTGCCGAGTTTTTTCCGAGGAGTGCACGGGGATAGAACTCCGTACTGATAGCGTAAAATGCGAAATAAAAAACGGTGATTTTTAAGAAATCTTCAAATTATGGACTTTGGCAATTTTTTCATCAATAAATACTGTCTTAAAAATCGGATTTTATATCAGGGAGATAGAAAAGTGAACGCTCTTTCCAATGGAATCCTCAACTTTTATTTTACATATTATTTTAAGGGGGTTAGAGCCGTTTTACCAAGACAAGGTCGACAACACCAAGAAAATCTTAAAAGTGAAAAAAGTCGGTCTTTTAGTTGAGTAATGAAAAAATTCGACGAGGCACTTTTTGTTGCAAATTACCTGTAAAATTGATTCCTTTAGTTGTCCCATCATTTCTGTCGACACCCTGTAAATTAATATATGAACATTACCTATTCATGTATTCAACCGATTCCTTTCCTGCTCTCAGAATTTTTAGTGACATTGTACTATCATGCATGTACTTACCTATTTCCGTAGCAAGTAATGGATCTGAGAATGGATCTATCGTCTTGACGTTTTCTAATGTTGTATTAAACACATGAAATTTTCCCACAATCTCAAAGTGTCGGACCATCTAATGAACCTCATTCACTTCCCAAAATACCATTAATAATTAATGGTATTTTGGGAAGTGAAATAATTGAAAGTGAAATAATTTGTTTTTCTTTTTCTGTGTTTCAGTGCAAAAAGCCTTAATGAAAAGCGTAGGCGTGAACTCGAAAACGTGTTCATCGAAGAGCTGGCTGAACTCATATCGGCAAGTTTTGCTGATATGAGCTCGCTCTCTGTGAAGCCCGATAAGTGCGCAATACTCCAAGAGACTGTTAACCAGGTAAGGACAATTATTGGCCTATTATTGACTATTATAGTCAAGATTTGTGATATATATTTATATACAGGGATTTCGGTTTGGCACCAGAGATATAGAAAATTTAACGCTCTTTTCAACGGTATCCGCAGATTTGAGATTACTTCGGGAAACAAGGGAGTTATGTCCGTTTTCGTGACGTAAGGTCGAAAATACGAGAAAAAAAAACATTTAAAAGTGAAAAAACTCGGGTTTTAAGTGGAGTAAAAAATATGTCATAGGAAATTTTTAGTCGCAAATTACTTGTGGAATTCACCCCCGGCGGTATGTCCACCCTTAAGTGGGGACCCTGCATATTCATGATGTGCGCAGTATACAAATTATCTCACCCTGGTCGTCAATCTCGAAAAGTTAACTCATTCAAGCGTAGTCTGTGGAGAGATTAGCCATTGAAAACAGGATTGAAGAGTATTCTAAACCATCTATGTACCCTTTTCTAGGAAGAACGATAGTTGTCTAGTAATAATAGATTAATATAAAGTTATTGTTTTGGTTTTCCAGTCTAATTGAAGAACGCGGTTATTCAGCTATTTATTCTTGAAGTTTACTTACTCCAACAAGGCACTAAAAATTTGCTTCAAATGTCTACAACTGCCCTATTTATCTAATTTGTTATATCCTTTAGTTGTATTCGATCTAGGAACATGAGAATTGATATCGTCAATCACGTCCTACGTGCCAAGATATCAGCATTCCTAAATGATCACGCTGAATCATTTCGGGTATGATGGGAAACGGGATGTGACATGTCATTATTACGAGACGCGTCCAGAAAGTAAGGTTACAACATGTGTTAAAAATTGAAAAACGAATATATTTAAATGAAATTTACAAGATAAGTGTTAAAACATTTCATTATTGCTCTACATAATCGCCATCGAGGTCAATACATTCTTAATGCCTAGGAACCAGTTTTTGTAGCCTCCGTATACCTTCCGCTCACCTCCCGAAGCCATTTTTCGACAGCATCCTGGACCTCTTTATCATTTGAAAGTCGTTGTCCACCCAAAAACTCCTTCAATTTATTGAAAAGATGATAATCCGATGGTACCAGGTCCGGGGAGTAGGATGGGTGAGTCACAATATCCCACTCAAATGGAACAAGCAGGTCTGAGTGAGACTGGAGGTCTAGCGTTGTCATGAAGGAGGGACACATGTTTTTTCATGTCAACTTCTTGAGTGTCTGACAGTATGCAGCTGCATTTACGGTAATCCCTTTAGGCATAATTTCGACCAATAATATCCCTTTCAAGTACTAAAAGACGGATGGCATGATCTTCTTCTCTGAAAATTGGACTTTGAATTTTTTGGTTGATGGGTATGGCGCCACTGTAAAGACTGCCTCTTGGACTCAGGAGTATGTTGACGCACCACGATTCGTCACCCGTCACAATTGAGACAAGAAAAGGTTGCTCAAAAAGAACCGAATAACAGAGCGTATTTCACACATGCGGTAGGTGGAGCGATTGGAGGACAAAATGTTAGACGTGTTGGCTGCTGTGACGACATTTTTTGACCGTTAGGAACTTCTCTACCTACCAGTGTTGACAACTCTGAAAAACAAAATTTCGTTCCTCCTACACAGCCCTTGTAACTTACAAGTTGTAACCTTACTTTCTGGACATCCCTCGTACATAGCTTCTTGGAGGAGGCCGCCGTGCTGAAACCTTTGGCGTGTCCAACTAGACCATTAATTCATCTCAATCTTTTAAACTTAAAACTATATTGCCAAGGCTAAACAAGAAGATTAATAAATGCTCTTCCTCCAACAACTTGTAGAAGCTGACTTTGTTTCCGGAACTGAAAGAAATTAATAATGTGATTCCTTAGCTGGGACACTGTATAGCGGTCCTAACTCACGGCAGCTGCATGCATAAATAACTATGGAGTATCTCGAAGGTAGTTTCTTAGCAACGAAGAAGCTTCTCAGGCGATGTTAGTTCGAGAGGATGGTTGAGGGTCATTAGGGCGACTTCCTCCGAACGTTGTAAGAAAATTATCTTGCTCAGTATTTCCCGGCATTAGTCAAGGTTTTCGTGACTTACTTACGACATGTAATTTTACTTAATGTGGTAATTCAGGGTGTGGTTATACAGCTTGCGTAATTATAACATTGACAAGGTAACTATGACAGTAATTAGATTTGGCATCGCTAGAATTATTTTTTAAATATTTCACTTTAAGAGCCTCTAGGATCCACCTGCGGATAGCCTATCTGCCGACTATGCCTTCAAGCTACACGGTTAATCTCACCAGAATCAGGATTGGCCTTCGCTTGATGCGAACGCCGTTCGTAATGAAGGTGACTGTGGAGAGAGGAAGGTGCAAAGATTGCAGTCTTGATTTCAGTAAAGATTTGCTGATTTTACAACTTGGAACTTCATACAGTCAAGCTCTAATGACTTGTATCAAGACGAGAGATTTTGTGGTGACTTAAACAATCTACACAAAAGAGTATTAAATCGAGAATGTAATTTCCATCACATGTCAGCTTTTTGAAATGACCCGTAAGAATCTTTCTGCGTGTGACGTAAGGTATACATTTTTGTTCCCAGTATTCGTGGTAGGTGAACAGTTAGGTATAGCATTTGAAATTCAAATTACTCTCTTTGCCTAAATGACAAAGCCCTGTGTTTCAAGAGATAACTGGCGCGACACATTCTAACTCTCCGTCATGCCTCGTTCTTCTTTAGTGAAACAGTTACGATTTAGATCCTGTGTGGTTTTTATATTTATGCTATGACATTTACTTTTCCCAATGTTTTACTGTTCCTTTTCGGTATACAAAACCTTGTAACCGGTTCGAAATTCCGTCTACTACGTGTATTCCTCCTCGGTACCAGGAAGAGTGATAAACTGCGAGCCATTCTTCTCAAAGGGTTTTGCGCTCTTTGGTGCAGTTGTCACTGAAACGAAGTATACTAGGAAACAATCATGCAATTTTCAAACCGTCGATCGTCAAAATTTAGTTTCTTCTTACTATACTTTGACTTCTTCTTACCTTCCCAAGCTCGCTGCTCGGCTGTCATTCCCTGTCATAAACTTGGTGGTAAACGCAGCCTACGATTTTCTTTCTGGTGCTTCACAATTGGTTCTCCTCACTCAGTTCAGTGTAGAGTGGATTTACGTCTTCCTTCGCCGAATATATACCACTTTTTTTCAAACTTTTCTCATTGGCCTCTCAGGGGTGGAATTGATGTTGCCGTTTATCAGTATGTTTCTATGAACTATCAATAAAATAAACAATAGTATTCGTTGACATGTCATGCCAGTTTATTTGGGCCCTGAAAATGATATGAAAGTTATCTGAACAAAGTGGTTTTCATCCTCCTAGGCAACCATTTATTACGACTGACGACCCAGTCCGTACTTTACCAAGTCTCTACCCCAATTGGAACTTAATTCTACAAGACTTCAAATTGGATGGGACCATTCTAATTGTACTCCGAGTATATTCACACATGGTTTTTTTAAATACTCAAGAGTGATGACCTAAATTAAACTTTCACGTGAGACAGCTTCTACACCTTAGTACTCCGAAGACGTTTCCAAGTTCTGATTCAGATTTTTTCAGCTGCTTCACTGCCTTTTTGACATCATGAAAGATGGGTGACTTGCGTGCTGAATCTGCTGTAACTTTCTTTCTTTGATGAGGGTTTCGCGTGATCCGCAGTCCGCACGTGCGATGAGTACTATTCCTTTGTAAAATTTGAACTAATAATGTCAGCTTTGTGATAAATAATCGCGTCAATATTTTCTGTAATTCTAACACTGAATCCCATCAAGCTTCATTATTCGTTACAGTTGAAACTTTGTTTAATTATTAACTACGATCGTGATTCGGGTGAATACCTAACCATTTCGGTTCTGCCTGTATTTTTAGCTGATGTTGAACTGTTCCAAGGTAGGGCCCATTGTATGTGTCATGACATCAAAGAGGGTCGTTTATCGAGACGCCTCCTTCCCATTCTTTTGGCTGCCAATGTCTGTAATTTGTAAACCCAGGTGATTTGCGAGGTCCTGACAGGTGACGATGTTTCCAAATAAGTAGGATGACAGAACCGAAGCATCAGCTAATTTGCTGCATCGGTCGCCCGTAACCGTGAGATCGGAGCAGAGACCTGAGAAACGTTTCTTGTACTCGTAGCTCTTGGCTTGTTGTTTGCTTTACAAAGTGTACAAAATTCTAGACGTGCAGTATGACATGATGATCGAATTCGGGAAGTAACCCTGCTAGTGTCTATCATTAACATCTATTATGTTGAAATCCACACTTAGTCGTAGAAACTAAAGACAATTACATCTAGCTTTTTCACTGTCACTGGTGGTGGAGGGTAACATAGATATTAGTTATATTTTGTGTTCGGTAATATCGTTAAATTGAAATCCCTTTTGCGATCGAATTCACCCTTCTAGGCGGTAATGATTGGTGAATAATCTAAACTAGAGCAAGGCTCGTATCCATGCAGCCCTCATGACGAGCACCGGTGCATCCTTCCATTCCAGCCTAGGCGTATCATTGCACAATGCGTCACATGTCTCCTTTAATGGTTGCCTCGGCCGTATATAATTAATCCGCCCGCATTCAAAAGCGTGAAATACGGCTCATTGAACACGTCACACTCAACACTCCGCGCGAGTTGCGGCTTACTCGGGAGTTATAACCGTGTTATAATTTTATCAGGCAATTGTGCTGGTTAATAGTTCAACTTCGTCCCTCATATCGTCCAGATACATGACAGCGTAAAGCGTTTTGTAGCCCTCAAATTAGCTCTGTCCCCAGGGTGTTTAAATCCCTTACGCCATTGACAATACGCCTTTTTGTTCTTGCACAGGAATGACTTCCACTGTCATACTGAAAATTCCCAAATCCCAGGAACCATCAGAACACCCAGAAAACATCTATGCAATAGTAGCAGTGGCAAAGCAACATGTGGTGGCCACTTGACCATTGTCTTGGAACCCACGGTCATAAAGCAGTCTTGGTGAGTAAGGAAACGGGCATTTCAGTGGTAGGAGCGCATCAAATTAAGTCTTCTCGTCTGGAGTTTGGTTGGTGGTACTGCACATACTTTGAAACGCAAGAGGCTTGAAAGGGTCGGAATAGCCTTTCAAAAGTCGCATCAGGTAGTTCTGTTTCCAAACACGTCTTCATGGAAACACATAAGGCTGGGAGAACGGTCTATTGTGAACCTGTTGACGTAGGCGAAGCATCGATGACAGTTTTATTGAGACTAGGGTTTTTGAAGGGCTAACTGTCGTGCAGGTACCGATTTTCCAACGGAGGTCTTTTAACTTTTCGCATTTATCTAGTCTTGCCCTAGCAAGACTGCTTTCAGTTCCTCGGTGTACGGCGTTGTGGTTAGTCATTGCTGAACGTCCAGCTTCTAGTCCCTTGGAAACATACAATTCTCAGTGTTGTACTAAACAGTGTTTTTAGATTCTAGTCTTAGAAACGATGGAACAGGTATTAATTGATGCATTGTGAAATACCGATCGTGTGATGTGAATCATTGGTGTATTCGTGTTTCAAACCGAACTGGAAACAGGTAAATACGAGTGATACTTCTTTGTAACTAAAATTTCAATTGGCTAGTTCGGTTGACTAAACCGGTTGTATAAATCCCAAAAAGGGTTGTAAAATACCAAGCTAAGTTGTTAAAAGGATTTTAATTTTCCTAATAATCTAGTCCGGCTGTTTCACTTTTGGTTGAGGTTATGGCATAAACAGATTTCAGTATTTTTACCACAATTCGTACCGTCTACTGGATTTTATGAAGGAAAACACTATGTAACTATATTCACAGAGGCAACTGAAGGCTCAAAGAGAAGCATTAGCCTGATCTGTATACCACAGAATTATTTCAACTTAATTTATGCGTCCACTAAAAGTACATGACTAGTTCTCTCTGTCCAACTAATCTACGCTTAGGTATGTGATCTGTGGTTTGGGGGATTTATTTATTTTAGCGAATTTTCAAAGAAAAGGAAGCTATTGTGTCGGTTCAAAATGTTCAACTCGAATTTCCGAAAACTTTGCATACCAAAATCCACTCCAGACTATCCTGAATTCACTGCCAAAAGAAATCGAAAGCTAAGTTCGCAGATGGGCAGAATCGGGCCACTCTAAGGGGGCTTTTGGGGAGTTTTCAGGCGGGGGGGGGGGATTACGCATACATTCCCAAAACGAAACAATCTGACAAGTCACAAATCATTTTGAAGTCTTTTTTTACGCTAAACACGAAGTTAGAACTGCGATAGCAAACTGCAGCCCTTGGAAGATGAAGAAACGTGGTTGTTACTTGAGATGTTCTTCACAGTCCAACTGCTCTAATCTGATAAAGTGATAAGATGTCGCAATTCTGACCTCGCCATCGTGTTCAGCCCCAAAAAATCTATTAACTGAGGTGTTACTCGGCAGAAAAGGAGAGAAAATTTGTTATAAAACCAGTGAAATGGAGACATTTTTTTTAAATTAAAACAGTTAATTATTTCTACGAAAATTTGCTTTTAGAGCCATGCTGCATGACTGCGGATTTTTATTTTTGGCAATAGCCAAGCGAGCGAGAAATTCATGCAAGTCCCCGCACATACGCAGTGCCGGTCATCAGGTGGACCTCCATCCTTTCAGTAATTTTAGTGTTTCATAATAATTAGTACAGGAATTCTAATAGAATGTTGAATGCTCTCAATTTATACTATAGAAACACTTTTAGTTGACTCACTGTTAGTCGGTCTTGGAGATAAATTGAGAGTATCCAACATTTTACACACTGTAACATTTTCATTGTGCTCCTCTCGATAAGACACATTGGATACCGTCGCATGTTGCTGACACTGAACTGAGAGGTTGTTTATTTTATCTGATGTATCTCAAAAACATCATTTTCTAGCGTCCGTGCGTGCTCCCCCGCCGTATATAATTATGGAAATGAGCGCTCAGGAAAATTAACTGGTTCTCAGCATCTCCAGAGCGGTGTCTATAACGGATTATTAGATTATTGTCCGTGTAATTAGCGTTGTATAGGGAATATAATCCTGTACTCCTACCTTGGTTATAGCGAAGGTGGAAACTGGAAATCGTGTGATAAATCTCAGTCAGTATCGATGTATTCTTGGATATGACTGGCTCCTCTGTGTAGAGATCGAATCCAAAACTCTTGTATTTCCCTACCGCTGGGTAGGGACAGGACGAAAAGTCTTCTGTTCGAAAAAAATGTCATTCACTGTTCATATGTCGGCTATGCTTTGTGATATGTCTTCAACCGATACAGTGCAGTCTATGGCAGCCAAATGGTATTTTCTAATTTTAAATAACGAGTTTGTGCAAGATAAGATTTCGGAACTACTTTATAACCCAGGGGATAAAGAATTTTGATGCCCAACCCACACGACCCCTGTACAATCAGAATCGATCGAGTGCTTACTGCCTAGAAGCGGTCACAAGACTTTCGCTACTTCAGTAGGGTCAGAAGGAAATTTCATAACTCTAAACACTATTTGCCGATTTTCGCTGATATCGCCTGCGGGTGTTTTGAAAGAATATGTACATCGTGATGGTGTAGGTGGGATTTATCCGGACTTCACTATAGCTTGTCCGGACTTCATTATAGCTTGTCAGCCGGTACCCAAGATTTTAAAGAGAGAGTGCCCGAAGAAAAATGCGCCAGTGCTGTGTGAGCATTTCTTGCGAATAATCGGGTAGGTACATGAAATGGATCGCGCTGCGTTAAATTGCGTACATCCTGAGGTCCATTTATAAAAGACATTCATGAATATATTATTATTCATGAATATATATTATTGCCTGTATTATACAAGAACTATGGATGTAGTAACTTCTCGGCGAGTGTAAGGATGAATTTATTAGCCATGCACGTTCTACCTCCACATTTCTTGTCTTGAAATTCAACGTAAATATTCTTTCAGAGCTGATTTTAAACAGACTGATTTTATAAGATGCGAGTGCAAATAACCACTGAGATCACTTATGTGTACACGTGGATACATCACTAATGTTAGAAGATTCAACAGAATAATCCCTTGACATCCTACATTAAAAATATTTGTGGGTATTTATTAATTCGTTATTTTCTTGTTACAGATCAAGCACATTAAAGAGCAAGAGGCTGCAGCTACGATAGACGCTGTACAACAGGGAGAAGTTTCTTCGTCGAAACCAACCATCTTAACCAACGACGTTTTCGGTCCTCTTTTGTTAGAGGTGAGCAAACATCTTATTCTTCGAAATTATAATGTCAAATTGAAACCTACTCACAAAGGTGCTCGTGGACCTTGATTCAGCTATTTTCCTGCGTCAAAATGTGCGACAATACTAAAGTACACCATTCTTTCCTGCTGGGGTTGGTTTGATCACCTTGAAACACAACACTTCCAGTTGCTCGTTCGTGACATTCAGATCCGACGCACCTTATTTTTTTCTTCCTCTAAGCGTTAAACTTTTCGTTACAAATGCCAACTCACCTCCTTTGGAGCGCGGTCTCTAATGGTATTTTTTGTTCCTAGGTCGTCACTATAATTGCTCGACTCATTTAATCTATATTGAGTTCACATTGCTTTAAAGGTCGAGACTTTACTGAGCTCAAAATGGTACCTATATCATATTTTATTGAAACTTCAAGTTTATCAAAATTATTCAAAGAACGATCTATGAAAAGACGCTCTGTCTTAATTGAACAGAACGTTAATAATAGATTGAGTCACTCAACATAGAAAGGAAAGTTTAAGTGAATATCAATATAATGCACATATTCATGTCCTAAATAATTCAACTCTAATACTAGACTCTATCTAGGGACTCATTCGTTAATTTGACACTGTATAGTTGGAACTTTTCAAAGTTCACCGATGGCACAATATGACCGATAGGATACGTTAATTTGCTTGCTGATTCATACGAACTTCCGTTTTCATTCATTTTGCCCACTGCAACCGTATATTTCTCTCATCAGCTCCCAAGAGATGCTGTCTAGATGAAATACAATCTCCTTCGGGAACACCTAATGGACTTTCGTGGTTGAGGTTCTAAGAACTTGTATATTACTCACTTCAAATATTGCTCCATTTACTTGTGCTATGGCTTATCATAATGCTATTTTAGCAACTGAAATAATATGGGGTCTAGATCTACTTAGTTAGTAAGAACGTTACCAGTTCAGAGATTAGATTTGGAATTCTTTCGAACATATTTAAGTTAAGTGTATTTATGATTGAATATTCACTTCCAATCCAGTTGTGAATCTACTAAATGACTCACTTGAGTAGGCAGTTTTGCTAAGGTAATCTGATGTGCCAGCTTTTGACTATACGATGGAAAGCTGAGGGTTAATTCAGCCACAATGTTGTGAGCGGCATCATCCTTTTTCTTCGACAAATTTATGACCGGAGATGATGGCTGAATCAGACTTAGATCAGACGATAATTTCACTTGATTTAGGCTTTATGACTTCGGGGCGGCTCCTGCTCAACATGGACCAACGCTTGTTACAAGCCTTTGCCTGCAATTTACTTGATTTATCCCTGTAACTTACAGACCCACTCTGACTTCTCTGAGAGCGTCTATGGATATTCTTTCCATTTATTTTATTTTGGCTAGCTGGCTGGACGCAATGATTTATGTCAGCCCCTAGCATTCAGTTCCTGGCATAATTCAAGTCATGTATTAGTTTCCGGATCAGATAAAGTTAGCCCTCCGGGTCTGGAAACTCATTGCTTCATCTCTTTTTATTGCTTCAATCTACATCTTCAGAATCGAGACTGTTTTTTCTCATATACTTCCTGTGCACAGTGTCGGTATTTCGATCCATTGATACTTTTCTAGTCCCATTCGCATGTATCATCCGTGTTTTCCTCCAATTTTCATGGCTGTTGAATTACATAGAACGGAAGTTTGATAATGAATACGTTCATAGATACCGCTTTACGTTCATTATCGAGGAACGTGGATGCATTATGGCGCAGGGTGGAAAGAGCTGTAGATAAGGGAAGATTTTACTTATCAGAAAGGAAACGGTGCGAGAAACAAGCGATAAAAACTACGAAATCTTGTTGCCCATTTTTTGAACCTCGGATCCACAACTAAATTTCCCATTCACACATTATTCTCATTTTTAACAATATACTCGTGGTATTCAAGGAGCCCGGATGGAGAGACAGATTGATGTACGTTTCCAAAATTCGGAAACGAACATCAATTGCCATTTAGTACTCGCGGTGAAATTCAATTTAAGCAGGTAACTCCACTTGGATTATTCTGGTTATACAGTCATCTTTTGTGGATGTTTTTGCTTGTTAACAAGTTGTTATTTGAAAACCATCCGTAGGTTGATATTTTGTATTTGGTTTAAGGAGTAGTTTGGTTATGTTTCCATACACAGTGCTCACAGCCCAACTTGATGTGGATACATTTACGTGACTCAATTTTTAAAAAATGAAAGAAAATGTTATAACGTTCATTGAAATATTTATTTATGAATCTATTTCCGGCCCCATTTTACTTGATTGATTTTGATTGCCAAGCTCTTACTTTCAAGTCTAATCAAAACCACCAGAACTGTTCGAAATGCCAAATTTTGATAGTTCAAATTAAGTCAGGAGTCTAGCACTAGCATACTTGAGCATCACTCGTACAATCTTTAGGAAAACCTATAGTAAACATGATTTTACTTCACAAAGCAAAACTTCCGGTGTTCAGCCTTGTTAAGGAACATTATTTGTCTATTTACCTATATTATAAAAATTCGGACCCTCAGAGTGAATCCTTCAATACCGTAGGAGACTACCACTGTACTAGGTAGATATACAGAATTTATTTCTGTGCCGTTACGCCGACTTGACTGAAGACTGGAAGTTTTACAAAGCTCACGAAGCTGTTACCTAACGACTAGGAATATGTTCTGGCTATTTGTATTACGAGAATAGATCTTTCATCAATCCAGCTCCAAGTAAATTAGAAATTTGCTCAATTATTGAACTCTATTAGGTATACTCGTTCATTTCATTTCCACCCCCCCGTTTTGCCTCGTGCCTCACCCAATTTAGCTCGTTATTTTTCAACATAGTTCTCAGTGCAGTGCAAGTGTTCCTGGAAATCATATTGAATCACAAGTGGAAAAATCATATGGGCCAGTATACCCGATTCACCCTGATGTTGACGGCTTTCAATCTGATCCAGCTTTGAGCCCACATTGTGAACGAACGGCTGGTAGTGTACAGACCACGAATCTTGAATTCGATTTTTGGAATCTACGTATCTTGAAACGTAAACCAGCAAATTATTGAAGATGATAAACCAAAAAAGTCTTTAAGCCGTCTCCCAAACTTCCCATGGGGTGTCACAGTCCAGACCGGCTTCAGGCGATTTTCTTTCTCATGGCCTTTCGCCGTAGGTAGACAGCATTTATGTTCGGTCGGGGGTCCCATAGCACCATTGCCTCGACGCCAGATACGTCCCCGACTTCTCGTTCTGTGAACCTTCGTCTCCCTCACCAATCGTCTCGCTATGTTCGCTAGAGTGATGTTTTTCGACCTTCGTCGTCCATCAGTTTTTTCTACAGCTCCGGGTTTCTATCACAATATTATCATTTATCAATTTTTTGCCACCATTCGTCCCTGAATCGACCTTATTAGGATGTAGGTTTGATGTTTCATAACTACTTCTTATCAATATTTGTGGTTCCTAGCTAGTCGGATGAAAACCGTTGGTAAGCGACGGATAGAGGTCAAAAACTATAAAAATAATGCCACTTCCAGGATAAAGTTTTTCCCATTTCTATTCTACTGGACCCAGAAATAACTCATCTCATATCTTCGATACTGACCGAGGATGTTCTTTTAAACACATATATGTCTAGATGTATCTACCTGATACTTTATCGAAATGATGACTCAACAGCCTCCTTAAAACTGACTTTGTGCCCTTTAATCCGTTGCCATCAGCAGCTTTTCAAAATGTTATCTCCCCCATCATTCTTCCTCGCATCAAACTGTTTTTTACTTGACCACAGTCTCGTTGAGTTCCACAGATAAACCGGTTTATCAGCTCCCTGGCAGTTCATTAGGAAGAACTCACGCGATAAACTTTCACTGGCTAGTCAAGTAGCCGTATCGTTCTGGCGCCTGATAGCGTTTACTCAAATCTCCAGTATTAAACATGCCAGTATATTCCTCGTTCTTTTCTTTCAAGATGTTTCAATGATTGTTGTTTCCATTCTCACGACGATAACTATGTGCAGTATTTGTATGTTCAGGGTTTTGTTGTAGTTTTTTTTTCTAAGAAATATGAGATTGAGTTCTTATCCAATCATAATATTATCTAATGTAACATTCCATCGTCATTCCAAATAGCTATTTTATTGTCGCTCAAGTTTATTTACTTATAAAGATGAAATTAGATTATTCAGGAACAGTTATCTTGAAGGAAGATAACATGTTTAGATGGGGCTTGAAAGCTTTCAGCTCAGTTGTCAGACACGAAGCCTTGCTACCGTTCCTTATAGATCGTAGAGGCATTCCAGAGTGGCTCGTTTTTCATATTCAAGGGTAACGTTTTTTTTAAAGAAAAATCTGCATAAAACCTCTAATTTTAGACAAGCTTAACTTTCTACATTTTGCTTGAATTTTGTATTTGCTTTCTCGAGATACTGGCTGGAGGGAGTTGTGTTATCATCGGTTAATGACTAAAATTTAGTAATTAACTTATTAATCATTTAATGATCGTCTCACTCCTACAGATTGATATTTACTCATGATTCACCAAGTTACCAAGTTTTGGGCCCAGCAGAATATCCCTACTCGATCTCGTTTTTGTCGTCTCTTTTTGCCTAGTTTTACAGTATTCTTGATTCAGGATAGAGTTGAATGGTAATTTTTTCGTGAGCAGAACTCCGCGGTTTTGCCGTATCCACGCATTATTATCGTTCCATTCGAAAAGGTTAATTAAATAACCGCTTGTGGCCAAACTTGAGGTGATTAGAGAATAATTAAAATTGAACCTAATCAGTGGCCGTATTATTACGCGAGAGCTCCACCGCTCGTGAATAGAATTGATGCTCGTTATGTTCATAATGATTGCCCACTCCCCGACCAGCTACCTCCTTCCCGTTTTTCCCCTTTATTTTCCGTTTAATGGCGGATGGGGAAGGCTGGAAGGGTGCAATTATTCGAGGAACTCGCTTCATGTTCCAAAACGCAGAGCATTCAAATTAAGGCGCCAGAGGGCGATTAAGGCGAAGGAGCGAGGGAATGGAGTGTGGGATGCTGACATGCCTTGGCTCCATCCTTCACTAACAGTAGTTTGCATGTTTTTATTCTATTCTCCGCCTTCGAAGATAAAAAGTGGGAAGAAACCGACCATTTTGACCGGAGGCTCCTGCGGGAAGTGGTTTTAAAACATCCCGATTCATTTTATGCTATCATGAATGTCACTTGTCATGGAAAATGTGGTACGACCGTTCACACAAGTGATCTTCTGGTTCAGACCGTTATCCGCCCACGACCTTGTGTATTCGAAACATGAATGATCTCAGTATTGCTGTTGAAGAATTATGCCTTTCCACTTTTGGATCAACGTTCTCTAGCCCATCAGTTACCTGATGTGTTTTCTGTCATCAGTGGCCTATTTTATAGGTCCGGTTTCAGATGAATTGCACTCTCACTCTAAAATTACACCCAAAGATCACCAAACTCCTTTAAATTAATAGTAGGTACCCTTCCTCAATTGATATTTATCATATTTCTTCCTACGTTTCTTTCACAAACTCACTGCCCTATGCCATTTCATGTCTGTCTGCATCAACTTAAACTTAAAACAATCGACATTCTGACAAAGACATTAATCGATATTCCCTAAGTGACTACTTCTTATTTCACCGTTCTTCCTAGTTTTGAGGGCAATTTCCAGGTTTAATGAGAAATTATGGTAGCTGTAATATGCTATTGGTCGTATCTTGGGAGAACAGATTTTTTATCGTAGTATAACCCAAGCAGCACAATTGGTCGGATTTCACGACTTGCTACCTAATCTGTAGTATATCCGACGTCGGAAATCTGTATGTCAAATATTAACGTCATCACGACGTCGGTACGACGAGAGATTCGTCGGAAATCTATAGTACAGATAGACGAGGTCGCTACGACGTCGGATATTTGTATTACAGGTTGACGAGGTGGCCACAACGTCGTATATCTGTACTATATAAAGCTGAGGTCGCCGCGACGTCGGATATCTGTAGTAAAGATAGACGAGGTCGCCACAACGTCGGATATCTATAGTGAAATGGCGATGGCGATAACACGCAGGTGGGACGCTACAGGCGCTCATTCTGTTGTACCGTTTGGGAACTACGTTACTATATATTTCTGTACATGTTTTGTACATCAGCCGACGAGAGGTAGACCTCTACAGATTTGTTACACAATCGTGTAACAATATCGGAACATCCCTAGTTCGCCATCTTTTTCCATTTCCATTACAGGTTAGGTTGAGGTTAGATATTAATTTAAATAATTTTCCAATATATTTATTTCTGAAATTCAAATGTAATAATAACTCTGATAGTTACCAAGGAAATACAGCAGTTTAATAGTGAAACCAGCGACATAATAAGTCGTCATAACATTTTCACAATAGTTACCAAATTGAAAAAAATATTTACAACGTCTCAAATTCGGAGGGCACTGGTTTTTGAGAGATAGAATCGAGCATTTCACGTTAAATTTTTCTCCGCGGATGATATGAAGAGACATGAACTTACATACGGGAGTTGGTAGGTACCGTGTAATATTCACACCAAGTATTTCACTATCCACCATCTTAATGATTTCCGTGGAGAGAGATAACCTTCCTCGTCGGAAGATGTCGGTTTTGTATTGAGTCAGTTGAGGTCGGGCGGCGACGTCGGTACAACCAAGAAATCATTCCCCACATTGGTCGGCATTTGGTCGTGGTGAGGTCGGCACGACGTCGTCGCCCGACCTGAGGTCGGGCGGCGACGTCGGTACAACCAAGAAATCATTCCCCACATTGGTCGGCATGTGGTCGTGGTGAGGTCGGTACGACGTCGTCGCCCGAAGTCAGGTCGGATTTCCCGACCTCTTACGACGTCGGACCGACGTCGTTGTGCTGCTTGGGAAGATTTGTATTCAATGGTTAATACAATACATTATAGCGTAGATATGAAAACTGTGTAAAACTGGCGTAATGGGTCGAATTTGCTTCATATTCATCACCTTTTCTTACTGGGTTCCATAATTTGTGTTCTTGAATTGAAGAGAGGTACGCAATTACGGTCCGTAGGTAACTGCTAATACCTAGTTCCCAAAAATTTGTTGTCATGATAACCACCTAACTACTCATGTTTCACGTACTTATACATTTATGTGGTTTTTTCTCTTTGGACTTGACCCAAGAATTGAAGAATTGAAACCACGACATATCAGCAAGAGGACCTCAATGCCTAAGTGCGAATTTTTGAATCCACGAAAAACTTCTAATACTGGTCAGAAATACTAAATATTTTTTAAATCGAGGAGATACTTATTTTCAGGTGAACAGCAACCAATCCCTACATACTTCTTGATTTAAACTGTGATTTTCTCCAATTTACTCCAAATGAAGACGTAGAAGACGTCATTTGTCTTTGATATCCGGCTGTATATTTACTACATGGGTTTCCTCATAGCAATATTACGCGTGTTACCGAGCGGACTCCCTTCCTTCTTTTCTACTTGATTTTTTTCTGGAGTTTTCATTTTTTTATTCTTCAAACCTATTGTGCGCGACGCAAGCGGCCGGACCTTGAGAAGTGAAAGTAAGTTTGAGCCTGACACCACAGAAAACTGCTGTTGTGCAATTCTTTATTCGGTCCCGTCCAACATTATTGTTTTGACACGTGAAGGCACACACACACACCGATACCTGCTGAAAGGCTTATCGATGAGGAAAATACATGATGTGGTCACTGGATTGATGGTGGAACGGCACCATTGTGTATCAGAAATTAGACATCTCTAAGTACGGGTAATGGTATTGTTCCTGTACTATTCTGATGATCTCCTACAGTCTACTTCTACATGATACAACATAGAATCTGCAATCATCCGACTATAAAACATGGCTATAAGAGCGAATTTACGAAGAAATAACTGTTTATAATATAATTATAATAATAATAATAACTATATTGTGTAATATGTGATGTTTGGAACATCTCATTCAAATATGGGCAATCTTAAACTTATTGGGTATTTAAGCATGAAGCTAATCGGTTCCTCCTATCATGCCTGTGATGAATGTGGAAGAATTTGCATTCTTAAGGTGATGAGTGCGAGATAATTGATAATACCTGAAAACAAAGAGTAGAACTCCCAGAAATTCCATATTAATTTATTGGGTTGGTATATTAAGACATTTTCCCAGTTCTTGTTGTCGTACAATTGATTACCGGCCAATTATAGTGTGAATAGCTTACGCAATAACTACCTCTAACTAAAATTGGTCCATTTCCACCCACTAAGTAAATGGCTAAACTGCCCAGATACGTGGATGGCCCAGAACGGGGAAGCAAGTGATGCAGCATGAAATCGGCGTCATCAAAATTTTAAACATTACGGTTAGAGGATACTGTGGTCGTAACATGACCCAGATACGTGTGAAGGGGATTGGAGGCAACAGGTTCGATATGTGTCATAATTCATAAATTTCCAATATCATCAACAAACACAATCTAAGTTGTCATCTACGTTATGCAACCTATGGGTCAACCATGTCATCTTTTCGAAGTGCAAATACCTTCCATTTCATCTGTTG